>JAADVT010000700.1:0-17265 GCA_023335895.1 Pythium rishiriense
ACCCCCACCCACCCCCCCCCCCCGATCTAACTAGAAGAATGTGAAGATACAGGTTTCCGCCTTCTCGACAAGCGGCACGACGCTCTCTTTCCAGCTGATCTGAGACGCGTAGTGATCGCACACCGATGGGAACGCATGAGGCGACACGTCGACGCCGTTCACGTGAGTGAGAAACACTTCGTCACCACGCATACCGGCTTCGAAGGCTGGGGAGCCGGGCAGCGCCTGTACGACGATCCAGCCGTCCTGCTGGCGCAGCGGCTTCAACCCGAGTGTGCCGTTGACCTTGGTCACACTAATAGTCTGCTCACAGTCGAAACTGAACCAGAACCGCACGGCCTGCACGAAGCCACGCGCCATGTCCTGCTCGCTCAGGTGGTACACGCCGTCGTACAGACTACGCGCTCCGTGTTGCGAGATAGCGCTGGGACACGCGACCGCGAGCGGTAGTGTGACCGATTGCAGGCTTATGATGGTCACGGGGCGGCCGATACGTCGAAACCGATTGATGTACTCGCGTGCGCGGTTCGTAGTCATGAGCACGTTCTCGTACTCGCTTGCGGCCGCTTTCAGAACACCGGGTGCAGCTGTAGAGTGGGAACGAGCACGGTCGGTGATCACCATCGGTACCCACGTGCCGATATGGATGTACGGCTCTTGGATGGTAGGCGGGGCTGCCAGCGGACTGGTGCCGATCGCCGGCGCGGGCAGCTCACGAGGCGCCGCATTCCCTAGAGGAGACATCGGCATCGTGATCGAACCCGAGCGTCCACTCGCAGTGCTAACGCGCCTAGACCAACAAGCAATGCTCTGAGCTTTGGCAGGCGGAGAACATGAACTGATCATGATAACCGTGGCTCACCTGCTGAGAATGCCTTCGACACTGCTCTTGCGCATTCCCCGGATCGCGTAGTCGGTCTGTATCGACAGGTCGGTGGACCGACGGAACGGACCACTAAAGATGTCGAGCACCCACTTGGAGTCGGGTACGACAAACGCCTCGATTGGCTCGCCCTCGGCCACGATCTCGACGTCGTCGCCCTCGGGTAGCCGATACAGGGAGATGTCGCTGGGCGACGCGACCGCGAAGAGCTCTTCTTCTGAGTACAGTGCGCGCGCCAAATCCGCTTTGACATCGCTCCAGGTCTCGAGCCGCGTGAGGTCCGTCGCATCGAACTCGAAGACGCCGTCGTTCTTGCACACGAGCACGCGCACCATGATTTCTCCGCAGCTCTTCACAGTTCGAAAAGTATCCACCGACAGAGCGGAATGAAGGTCCCATCTATGTCCGATACGAACATGTTAGGAACATGTTGAAATCGGTCCGTGGGTGAGCTGGAATGGCGTGGAAAGGAAAAGCTTTTGACGCCTCGTCGACGATGAGCGCCACGAGGAGCGCGGCGCTGTCGCTCTACCGCCGCATTCTGCGCGTCGCCCGATCCTGTAGGTTACATGGGCATCCACTGCGCCGCGCCTCGCGTCGGTCTCGCGACGTGCGGACGCCTCGCGAATGAGAATCACTGGAGGGACACGACTGACTTGGCGTTCTGGTGGTGGTGAGCAGGGGAAGGAGGAGATGTTGAACGGCGATGGATCCGCGAGGAAGCACGGTGCGTTCCTCGTGTATAGGATGGGTGTTGTGGCGGTTCCATTGATTCCTGACGGCCTCTGCGCTTCTGATGTCGCAACTGGTTCGCAAAGGACCCGATTTGAGGAGCACCGCTGTGTGCGCGACCCGCATCAGATCCAAGAGCTCATCGACAAGGCCCACAACCAAGTAGACCTGGCAATCCACTACAAGATCCCATACCCACGGCCGCACTATGTGGACCCGGGCACGGTCGGCGGCGACAGGGACTTTCGGCGCAAATCCAATCGCGACAAGACCAAGCTGGACCGGACGGACCGGAGTCGCATCTCCAGACAGTACAAACCACAACGCTAGGTGACGAGGACTCGAACGATAAGACCAAATTCGATGCGAAAAAGCATGAACTATGTGTGATACAGACACCCGTCGTGGGTGTCTGTGAACGTCTCATTGACTTGACTTCGTACTGTCTCCATAGATAACTTTTCATCTCCCACGAACGCCACTCCTACTATGCTACACTGCTGCTAACGACGATGGACTCACGGAACAGGAACGATTTCAGAGTGCGGTCAGGAGCACCGTGTAGACGCAGCACCGCCGCAACGCGTAGAGCTGCTGGATCGAGATGCTGACGCCCAGGAGCTGCATCTGCTCGATGAGCTCCCACGCGAGCTCGTCCGACCCGTCGAGGTCGTGGAAAAAATCGCTCATGACCGACACGTCGTCGCGCCGCAGAACACGCTTCCACAGGTTGAGCACCGACTGCACGCCCGTGGGCATGCCCTTGTGGCGCGGCGGCTTCTGCATCCACACGGATCGCGCGCGCTTGGTGCGGCGCCCCGCCGCGGCTTCGACAAACTCTTCTTCGCTGTCGGTGGCCGACAGCGCGTCGTCGTCGTCGGTGGTCGAAGCGAGCGCACCGAGCTTCCACGACGTCGGCGAGCGCCGGAGTCCGCGCGCCTCGTGTTTGGCGGGCGACGGCACGAGCGGGGCCGACAGCGAGATGTGGAGCAACGGCAGGTTGGCGTCCATTTTGTTGGTCGTTGGCTTTGGTGGGAGAGGAAGGAGGCGTGTTGGATTGTGGCAGCTTTCAGGTTGCGTGGGTGCCCCAACTTTCGACTGAAGCCACGTTTCTTTCTCTCCGGGTCGCTGGTTTCTGGCGACGTGTCTCTGGACTGCGACACGAGCAGAGGGCCCCAAGTGGAACCAGGATGTGGGTGGATTGTGGGGAAACGCGCACACCACTGGTGTCGCGTTTAGTGTGGTGGGCTGCAAGTTCTCGACTGAGCCGCCGTTGGTGTTGGGCACGTGGGTGCTGCTGCGTGCCCTCTCCCTTGTTTTCCCAACTGGTGGAAGGTGCCACACGCGCGCCGAGCATTTCGGAGCCCAACTGGAGGCAACGCGTCCATACTGGAGTCAAGTGTTCGAAAAACGTTCCCTCCGGCAGATGGGCCGCGCAAACATGGAGCACCATCACTCCTTGTGCCGTCAGAGTGGGACCCGTTCCTGGGAGCAGACGGCGCACCTTGCCGCCAGATGATCAAAGATTGTGGGCGTTGGCGCTGACTGGTTCAAACCTCTTCATCTTGAAGCGTTTTAGCACCACAGCTTGGAACTCAAAAGACACCCACGGCTGGAACAGAGGAACTGATGCGACCAGCGCCTCCAACTGCAGAGAAAGCTCGCTTTTTGTGGGTTCTGCCCAGAACAAAAATACTGTAAAGTGTGCCAGCGGAAAATGTGCCGTGCCTGCCGTCGGTCAACACAACCACATCCGAAAACCGCAGAGTGCAGAAAGAAATAAGATGGCGCCAACTAAAAAATGCGGAAAGAAACGCGCATATACTGTATTCACGTTGAAGTGGAACGTTCCGTGGACGACTCTTGACTTGGAACTGGACTCGTTCAAGAAGCCAGAAAAACCGGAGCCATTCATCGACTCAGATACACGAAAAGTGCATAGCCATCACTGTACAGAGCCCTTCGCGCCGTGGAAGTGAGTCTTCCACGCCTCTGTGGATTCGCTTCGTTCGCTTTCCTTCGTATGGATGGGGCAGTTGGCTCGAACGCAGTTCAAAGGCGCGCGCCGCATACCCAACGGCGCCACTCGGTCCAGACACCGAGGCTCGTGGACTTTGATCAAGCCATCCGAGTTCAGAGAGGAGAAAGTTGCCGACCTGTTCCACCTTGTTACTCGCGCCCCTCCCTTGCATCAGGGATGGACGCGTCGTCACGAACTTTGAGCAGTGATCATGACGACTGGTTGGTAATGAGATTCCCGCTCCGACCCCACGATCGCTGTCTGAGGTGCAATGGATGTCTAATGGAGAAAAGAGGCGCGCCAACCGCCGCCGACTCCACCCTTTCGATCGTCTACTACGTAGTACGAGACCACCCACGCGCGCACGCCACTCTACGATTCCTTCCGCCGAATGGAGGCGGAACGCTCAACACAATCGTCAGTGATCGTTCAGACGCTGCGGGCGTCAAAACTGACAGACAACCACTGGCGTGCTTCCCTCCGCCACCAGCGACAAGAAAGAGCGAAGAAAGCAAATGCAAAAACAAAATAACTAATGAGTGAACGGAGCGACGTCCTCAACGCCGAATGCTCTTGGCTCTTAACGCACGTGGCTATGCTGCCAGCGCTCTACAGCGCTGTCGCTCCGCCTCAACACCCATTTGCAAGCAAACTGCTTCACAGATTGTGGATGAGCAATGAGGTGTTCATCCTTCAATTTCACCGTCTTCCATCTCTTCGCCCTCTTCAGGCTCACTATCCACAGCGGTCCCCTGCTGCTTGGCTTCCTGTTTTGCCTGGAGCTTGAGTCTCGCTTGGCGAATGATCTCCTCAGCCTTGGCAGCTTCGTCCACAGCGGACGGGGTTCGCACTGTTGCGACTGACGGCACTGCTGGCTGAAAGCGCCTGCTACCAGTGGTAGGTAGGTCGCCGTAAGAGGTTGCGGCAAGCGCAGCGCGTGGATCCCGAGACTGCGAACGACTACGTGTGCGTCGACGGATACTTGGGCTACGGCTGCGGCTTCGGGTGCGTGATCGCGACCGGTGACGGGACGGCGACCGGCTACGACGAGGCGACTCCAGGGAGCTTCGTCGACGCTTCCGAGTATTGGGGGAAGGGGACCGCGATGGCTCCCGAGCTGAGTTCGAGGTTTTCGCTCGCTGTGCCTCGAATTGAAGGAGCTGGAAAACGTGCTTGACAGCGACCGGGAACGTGACTGTATCAGAGCAATTCTGAACGGCGTGCTCGATCTGCACAAGCAGTTCTTGCTTGTCAGCATCTGGCGCCTGACGGTCACTTTCGCCAACCGGATTCTCCTCTTCTTCACCTTCTTCCGGCTTATTTGCTTCCAAATGAAGCTCTACTCCTCGTTTCACCGCAGCCGAGAAGTCTTCAAAAGTGGATGTTGGCAACACCGCGAAGATAGCTTTGTCGAGCAAAGGTTGCACAGTTTTGACTGCTGGGCTCATGTGCTCACGCACCTTTTTCATCTTTTTCTCAAACACTCGACGGCGGCGGCGCTCGCTGAGAAGTGTTGCACCATCAACGTCACCCGAGAAGCATTCCACGCTGATCGCTTCACCAACCTCCTTCCACGAGCTGTTCATTCCTATCTTCTCCGACTGAAGCCACTCCTCCACAATCTCGTCAAGCTTGGCAGTGAACGCGTCTTCTACTTTCTTCTTCTTCTCTCGCTCCGCCTTCTGAAGCTGAGACTGTACTACCTTGAGCTCATCCAGGTATTCCTCCGTCCAGTCATACACGTCGTGCTTCGGGATCACGTCTCGCACATCAGCAGCGCCATCAACTTCATCAAAGTATTGCCACACTTTCTTTTTCAGGTCACTGTCCAGACGACGCTTCCCAGCGAGCACTGTTCGCTCAGCCGGGTCTTGAGTCTTTTCTCGCAGCTTCGCCAAGAACTTGTCTTTGAACCCTTCTACGAGTTTGGATTGCTCCTGCGCTTTTTTTCGTAGCGCATCTTGAACAAATCCTTCAAACAAATCTTTCTTGTCCTTTGTTTCTTCAATCGCCAGCCAACGCGGATCCTTGCGTAGGCCGTAGAATTCAGCTCCATCGATCAGATCGTCCCATGACACGCGATTTGAGGCAACCTTCTCCTCAATGTTAGAGAGAAGCTCTAGGTACTCCTCGCGAACTTTTTTTGCCTGTCTTCTGCGCTCAATGTTCTGTTTCTTCTCCGCCTGCGTGCAGTACTCCGAGAACGCCTGTTTCTTCTCACCCACGGTTGATAGAGCAAATCTCCAGCGTGGATCCTTGTCAAGACCTTCCTTGGCCATAAAGCGCTGAGCTTCCTGCCACTTGAACTGAGACGAAACTTGCTTCTCTTCCAGAAACGCCTTGAAGGCCGCGACTCGATCGTCCTTAGGCATAGCTTCGTACATCTTCATGGCCTCCTCGTCAGCCTGTCGCTTCTTTTGCTCTTTCCTCTTCTGCTCCTCGGCGACGACAGCGCCATCGGCTTCAGTCGAACTCTTCATTTTCTCCACTTCGACACGAGCTTGCTGCATACGATATTCCTCAGGCTCATCCCAGGTCGTCGTCTTTGTCACGGTGTTGTAGTAATATTTCTGTCCACTTGCGTCATCGGTGTACTCAATCCACGTCACAGTCACAGCCGGGGTCGCAGACGCACTCGGATCGGTCGCTGGCGTGGCCGCTGCGCTCGGAAACTCGTAGGTACTCACCCCAGTGCTTGCATTATAATAATATCGCTGGTTCTGAGGCGTGTAGTGCTCGCTCCATCCTGCTGGAAGCACAGGTGCGTGCTGCACGGGACGCGGGAACGCAGCTGGAAGGCCCGCCATCGGTCGAGGACCAGCGAAGCCACGCGCGAGCATCGCCATGGGCGGTACGGTCAGCATGCCTACGGGGCGAGCCTGCGCATGCGGCGGGAATGCGTTCATCGCGACTGGTCCTCGTGGCGGGAACATCGGGCCGCGCGGAGGTCCGTGGCCACCGTAGAACGGGCCAGCCGGGGGCCCTCTTCCGCCGTTGAACGCGGGCGGCGGTCCGCCGTTGTTGGGTCCGTATCGGCTCATCTCGTGGTTGTTCTTGCTTTCGCTGCGCGGGGGCCCCTCACACTAGAGCAGAGATACAACACAACACCCAGTCACTCGGTCTGGCTTCGTCGTGGGGGAGAACAAGCCTCGTCGCTTCGGAGCTGGAGGCGGACGGAGGGCAGAGGCGTCGAGCAGAACACACAGACGTCCACTCACTCTGTGCGGCTCTGCGTGGCGTGGAGCGCGTCTCTGCGAGGGAGCGTCGCGGCGGACTCGGGAGGATTTCCACGCCGTGTGAGTTGTTGGAGGAGCGTTTCCTTTGGCCGCGGGTGCACCAATCTTACCAAGCATATAAAACCTCACGATGCAAAAGCACCTCGTGGTCGATCTCGTCCAATAACCTTGTTTTCCAGGTTTTGCCATGGATTGGCAACCAAGTTAACTTATGGTTTTACTTGTGGGGAGAAACTTCAGGGGTGCATTTTTGCCATGCAAGCTGGAGGTGGTCCGCCGCCGCCGCCGCCGCCGCCTCCTCCCGGAGGAGGAGGAGGCGTAGGAGCGAATGCAGCGCAACTCCCTCCACACTTGCAGTCGATGATGCGGGAGGTGCAGGCGACGCTTGGCGTTCACCATCAGCAGCACCAGTACAACGACCAGCAGTTGCCGATGCAGTTTGGCAACTCCCACGGTCGCGGTGGCGGGGGGCGAGGACACCACCACCATCAGAACAACAGCGGTAGCGGGAGAGGAGGTAGAGGACGAGGTGGGCGCGGCCAGCGTGGCGGAGGCCGCGGCTACGGCGGTGGGCGAGGCAACGGCTTTGCAGGTCGAGGCGGCGGTGGCCGCGGTGGGTTTCACCACCACGACCAGCGCCACGGCCAGCAGCAGCAGCAGCAGCACCATGGACAGATGAAGCGCAAGCGGTGCGTGTCTCTCTACATATCTTCTTCTTTCTCGACTTGTCTCTTATCATGGCGTGGCGATTGCTAGTGACTTTGATGGGAATGGGGCAGCCCGCTTTTTTCTTCCATCGTGTCTCGAAGATCCATGGCTTCCACTTTTGCAGCCGCGTTCTGCGGCTTCGACAGTTGTCTCGACAAGTTCAGCTTTTACTACGTACGGCGCGCAACTGCCGACAGATTCTGGCTACCAGCATCACCACCGTCAGCAGCAACCGCCGCCACCGCGTCCGGGCCGCGTGCTCTTCCAGCCGTCGTTTCTCGATGATCCCTGGACGGCGTTTGTACGGTAATGCAATGCGCAATTGGTTTCGTAATTCTCTCGCTGGGTAGATGGGACGACTCTATGCGTGTGGGAGACATGTCTACGGATCATGCAGTTGGTGGGAACACCCGCGTTGGGAATTCGCACGTCAAGAGCTCGGCGCGGCGGGTGCGCGACAGCAAGTGTTTGATCCGATGGATCGGCGCGATGCTCGTCATCGCCACGAGGATCACGCACGTCGCGATCACCTGCGCCAAGCGGAAGCGCACGTCGTAGTGCGGCATGTGTTCCACCCGCTGCGGGCACGGGAAGATCTCACGCAGCTCGCAGGCCGCCACATCGACCGGGCTGTAGTTGTGACGCGCAGGCATCACGCGGTTAGACGGCTCGCGGCCATGACGCATCGATATTTCCTCACTCACCACAGTGCCGGAAACGCGCAGCACGCGCTGTGCGTCATGTGGAAGCCCGAGTGGAGCACGGCGCCGCCCAGCAGCGCCACAAGCGCCTGGTGCACGCACGACTCGGCCATGAGCTGGTGCGCGAACGCGCTGTTGCGGCGCGCGAACGTGCACGCATAGCCCAGCAATAGCAGCGCCGCCGCGAGCTGCGGGCCGCTCGTGAAAAAATACTTGAACGACAGGTCGCCGAGCGGCTCGCGGCTCGCGAGGTCGTGCGCGTGGAACCACTCGCACAGTGCAAAGCCGCCCTGGTCAAAAGAGCGAACGAAACATGAGTTCAGCAGCCGCCATCCATGTTTGCCCTCGCGTGCTTTTTTAGTGGACTCACGACGGCGCTGATGATGAGAACGATCGGGTAAAGCCTGAGGAACTTCATGGCGATCTTCCACGAAAGGCGGGATGTTCGGCTTTTGCTGGAAAGTGGATGGGTGAGCACTTGCGGAAGCCGCGCTCGTTCGAAAATTGTATTCGCTGCGACGCTTCGCCAACATCAACATGGCACCACCACAGACAGCCATGTTCTCTCTGATGGGCGACCCATGGTCTGGCTTCTTATCTCTTTTGTGTGGGGGGCGATTGACACAGTCTGCCCACCCCATCCACCTCTTGCGGAAGATCGCGAGAATTTCGAGACATGAGTTTCCTTTTTTTTGGTTGTTCTCGCCCTCCGAAGAGTGGATTTTCTCAGACTGGACTCAGAGAAGAACGATTTTTGTGTGTTTCGTTCTTCTGCCACCAAAAAAAGACGGCGGATTTTCGTTGGCGACTCTCCCGCAACACCCGCCTCACCCTCTGTTTTGCGAGTGCAGGCCAATCACGCGGCCGCAATCTCGGTCCGCTGACTGCCCAGACCTGGGATTTGTATGCAAAGCCGGGGGGCAGACGAACCAACAGAACACCTTTCTTGTTGTATGGACCAACCGTGCACCGTATAACACAAGCATTCTCGCGGCTGCCTCCTCTCCTTCGCACCGGTCACACGGGCGCATCTCGCTCGCTCTCGCTCTGTGTGGGGCCTCCACTTCCTCCTCGAAGTCAAGACCGACCGACACACCCGCCAGTGGCCGCAGCCATTTTCTGCTGGCGCGTTCCAGTCGATCAGTCCAGTATTCGCCGGCGCGAACGCGAGAAAGCTTCCGTCGGTTATTCAGCCCTCCCCTTCGGCTCCGTACGGTATCCCCTCCCAGTGTGGGAGTCTGCGAGCGCTGTCCCACTCGGCGATCGGACGATCACCCCAGCCAACTCGGCGCTCGCGCCAGATTACTCACACGGCGCGCCATCGACCCACGCTTGGCGGCGCGGCGCGACTGGGTGACAACTCTGGTCACTGCGCGCTGAACCAACAACACGCGACGGGCGCGACCGCCTGACACAACCGAGGCGCTCGCTGGTCTGTGCGGGGAACGGAAAACTCGATTTGCGCCACCCAACGCGCCGTCCAAACGTGACCAATCCCTCAACCATGGGCGCCGAGCACAAGAGCGTCTACGAGCCGATCCTGCTGCGGTCGCAGTCCAACATGTCGACGGCGGCGTCGTCGGCGCTTCCGCGCTTCTATACGGGCGGATTCGAGCAGCAGAAGCACAAGTGGGCCACGGTGAACCGGAGATCGCAGCGCATCCGCTTCATCTCGTACGCACAGATCGTGCTTGGCGTGCTCGCGTCCTTCAATTACCTCTGGTGCGTCTTCCCTGCGAATCGCTCGCGGATTGATGGAAGTGCCAGGGTTATGGAAAACTGACGGAATCTTCGTATCTAGGCTGTCCAACATCTTCGCGTGCTTCGTGGGGCTCACGGGCATCCTCGCATTCCGGTCCGAGAAGCTGAGCTGGACTCTAGTGGTACGTGGAACATGAGATCTAGCCGAGTGGTGGTGCTGGTTGAGAGCTGACGAGAAGTTTGCCCACTGTAGTATCTGTTAGTATGTATGGTCGAGTTCATGCGCAACATCCTGCTCGCGCCACACCTCTATGAGCGATACTGTATACCTCATTACCAGTTTTCCGCGTACGAGTACTTCCAGGTCGCCGTCATGGTCACTCAAGATGTGCTACTCATCGTACGTGTCTCTTACTGATTTGTCTTCTTCCCATCCCGTGATCTCACCACACATCGCTCTCTCGTCCGCAGCCCGCTGCATTCCTCGTTGTGTTCGCCGCAGCGGCAACTGCTGCGAATCCGTTATGGTGATTCTCACTCTCTGACGGATTTATATGGCGGTTCTTTTGCATCGAATACGGATATTCTATGGTGCATCGAAGGGCGCGGTGCACTCCTAACTTATACAAGCAAAAAAAAGAATTTCTCACGACACAATCTGGCGTCTACCAATTACGATTGCGCACGTAGTATTTACAGCAGCACGAGGCGTCCACTCTCGAGCTCGCCTTTGACGGCGCGATAGCGCAAGACGTGGCGATCGCCACGCCGCATGCTCACGTGCTCGAGGCCCTGGTCGTCGCACTGCAACTCACCCAGCGATTCTTTGCTTTCGCAGAAGACAAAACTGTCGAGGTCCGGCTGAAGAACTACGTGAATCAACAGTATGGGGTCGTGTCAGCGTTGTGCGTCCGAGTGGCAGATAAATGGATCAACGTACTCATGTTCTCGCCCGTGATGCTGCGGTGGTCGTCCGGAAACTTGTCGAGTGCGAGATCGTTCACGTGATTCTCGTAGAGCATGACGTACTGACGCGCAAACTGGATTTCCTTTTGCGAAAGCCGTTGCGTGAGCAATGGCTCGCTGAGAAGGTGGAGTGCGAACCGCTCGATCTAGATCGCCAGGTACAATGTTCAGAAACAATCTGTGACCACAATGAGGAATCAGAGCTCGCCACGCACCTTCCTCAATCGCGTACGCAAGTACGACGACATCATAAACTTAAGACGATCGATCTCCATTTGGTACAGCTTGTTCACGAAGGCCTTCTCCTCGGTCAGCGAGGCCTTCTCTTCGTATACCGAGTCAACGTACTCTTGCTGCGTTCACACGAAGAGATCCACACGTGTTGGAGAGACGAACAATCGCAGACGCAGACTTGACAATCAAAGAAAGCCACGCACCTGGTTCTTGACCTGCTCCAGCATGATCGCCATCATCTCTTCGTCGTACGGCAGCACCTCGGGTGAGTTCTGTTGCCAACCGTCTTCTGTGAGATCATCCCGCGCTCTTCCCGCCAACCAGGTCTTTCTACCACAGTCGCACCGTCTCGTTGATCCAGAGCGTCTTCATGCGCTCAACGTCTTCATTGAGGTTGTCGCGATCAAAGTCCGACACGGACGCCGTGGTCTGCGAGTCGTCAAAGTCCATTTCCGCTTGCGCTTAGAGGTGGTGTGCCTGGGGTTGCTTTGTGTTGCAAACTTCCCGCCAAAAACCGACCCGTCCAGTTGGTATCCGATACAAACCGCCACTATTGATACCAGTCATGACGGTTAGAAACCCAAATGCCCGATTTGGCTACACTATCTTGTTTGATCCCACAAACGTCAGAGACGGGCAACGCGTCGCTTTGCCGTGTGTGAGTGCTATCTTCACTCTCATCCACCTCCTCTCACCCCATTTGGGCATTTTGCCTCATCTTAGTCCGCTCGCCGGGGCGCGCAGATCCTCACACATAGACACCACGGACGATGGGCGCCGTCAACTGCTGTGTTGACGCGGCAGGTGTGTCCCAGTATTGTCCAGTGCTTTGGTCTAACTGATCCACTGACTTTCTGCTGTAGTCGATGAGCATGCGTATTCGGCCTGCGAGCCTACAAGCGAATCGTGCGCTGTTGTCCAGACTACTAAGCGAGCCATTAGCGGCAAGGAATGCGCCACGGACTTCGCTGATGCGAGTTCACTGGATGCTTCGTCCCAAGAGCAAAGCACGACCTGCGTATCCAGCCACCCCTCAGTCGCAAGCTCAGCGCTAGAGCGGCTTTCGGAATCGGCCGTCACGGAGCACCAGCAGCGGCGCGAGCGGGACAAGCGAGCTCGATCAACGAGACGTACACAGTCATTGCCATACGGTGAGTGTGCTTTGGCCACGCACGCAGCGTTCTTTTGTCGAGAGCAGCCAACTCATGATCTCACTGGTATGCAGCGCCCCTTGAGTGCACACTGTGGCTGAGTGATTACCTGTGTCCGTGTGACCCGTGTCCACATTCTCTCTGCGCCGACCGTTTGCTCGACGCATTCTATTGCGGCCAGTCGCATGCGCCTGCGAACACGCACGAGCGTCACTTACTCCACCGCGTGCTGCGTGCCTGTGGCACGTTTGACGAGCGCAACGCACTGGACTTGGAGCTCGTCCAGCGAGTCCACCGACTGGCGGCTGCGCTCAACGGAGACGAAGACAAAGTGTTTCGAGCGATCGTAGCACGAAACAAGCTAGCACCTGCCCCGGCACTCCCACTTCCGGAGCAGAGACCAGTGGTTCGCTCGACGCGACTCAGCACAGCGGTCACTGCCTGATACCATGGCGATGCCGACTATTTAGCACCGATAGATGCATTGCTGTCAGTACCATGCATTGCTGTCGTCGTTCTCGTCCAAACGTCAATGGCTTCATCCAGTTCTCTGGATTCTGGAAACTGGATTCTGTATTCCGGAGTGCGTCAACCAAGTTTGCGCTCATATTACGAGTATCTTTTGGATTCGTCAATATTTAACCCCATAAGTCTATTTTCAACGAATCAATAGTAATAAACGTGGTCTACACCACGTTCATTGGTGCATAGCTGACGGAACACAACAACATAACTACCATAAGTACATTCGTTGCGTGGAGCCCCAAGAGCTGGCAACGCACAACAAACCAAGGAAGGGAATGTCCACGATGGGACGCCGAAGCCGCAGCACCTCGCGCTCGCCCTCGCGCTCCCGCGGGTCTTTGCGGAGCCATCGACACGAAGGGTCGTCCTCCGCTTCGTCCTCACGCCGTGGCGACCGCTCAAGCGACTGCCACGGCGCCGCGAGTCGCAGCCGTCGCGACCACGAGCGAGAACGAGAACGGAGCCGCCCCCGAGAAGCCGGTCCGCGCAGCCGCCGGCGCGACAGCGACGATGCCGCGCCCTCATCGACAGCAGTGGAGGCGTCGTCCTCGGCGCCGAAAGTGACCGAAGAGAACGGCGAGATTTCCATGAGCATCGAGGAAACCAACAAGCTGCGTATCTCGCTTGGGTTGAAGCCGCTTTCGCTCGAGAAGAAGGCTGACAAGAATGTCGTGAACCTTCAAAAGACGAGCGCCCAGCTTGTCGAAGAGAACGAGCGGTCAGAGATCCAGAAGGCGCTCGAGCGCTCCAAGAAGAAGCGCGAGCTCACGCAGAAATTGGCCGGGAAATCAATTGGCGAGCAGCTCAAGGCGTCGAGCGCGACGAGCGCGTTGGATTGGGTCAAGCAGAGCCGTGTTTCGGTGGCGGAACAGGAGAAGCAGGCCAAGGCCGAGTTGAAGAAGCGGAAGGCCGCTCAAGAGACTTACGACGCATCGGCGCTTGCAGGCATGACAGTCGCCCACGACGTGAGTGCGTTTGACGAAGGTGACGAAGTCGTGCTCACGCTCAAGGATACACGCATCCTGAACGATGAAGGAAACGACGTGAACGAAGCTGAGGATGAGCTCGTGAATGTGGAGATGAGCGAGCGAGACCGTCGCGAGGCCCGCCAGAAGCAAGCTCAACGTGCAGCAATGCCAGTGTACTCGGGTTTCGACGACGACGAGTTTGTGGAAATGGGTGCAGCGCTCAAAAAGAAGAAGAAAAGTACCGTGCTGGCTCATTACGACGAGGATGATGAGATGAAAGAGGCTGAAGACTCGAAGAAGTTCACGCTAGACGCGCATGGCTCCACCACAGCTACGGCTATGGCCAAGTCGAAACGCGAAACAATTAGCGATGATATCGACGAGGAAGTTATATCTCTGTCTATGAACAAGAGCAAGGCTTTGGACGACTTCTACACTGCGGAAGAAATGGAAGCGCAATTCAACAAAAAGTCAAAAAAGCTGCGCAAGAAGAAGAAGCTCCGCAAGAAAAACGGAGAAGACGAGGATGACAATGGTCAGCCCTCCGAGGGTGATGCGGCTGCATTGATGCAGCAACTCGAAGAGGAAGCCAAACAACAGGCGGGCAGCTCCAACGATCGCGGCCGACGCCGCCGACCTGCACACGACGGCGAGGACGAAGAGGATGCAAATTTGCGTCGCTTTCAGGAGGCTCGTGAAAAGGCCAACGCCATCGCGCAACGTGCACTCGCAGCCTCGTCCGAGACAGCCCCAGCAAAACGCAAGAAACGACGCGTGGATATGGAGGACGATGTTGACCTTGAGCTCAGTGCAACGCTTGCTCGAGCCCGCCATCTCGCGCAGTTGAAGCAACAGGAGGCCACCTCAGTGACCGTGGAAGCGCCCGTGTCAAACAGTGAAGACAAAATTGCAGCTTTGGTTTCGCAAACTGTTGGGGCGGTGGATGGCGAAGGTGATGCACGCGTGGTGGACGCTGACCGCGGGGTAGTTGGCAATGTCTTTGGTGACGCTCCGCTCGCCACTGAGGCAACAAGCAACACAGTGGTCTTTAACGACGCGACCGATTTCGAAACGCGCCTTCGCTCTGCGATGGAGCAGCGATCAACCCAGTTCCAAGCAGTATCCACGGCACCAACACCTTCTACTCGTACGGCGAATGGCTTGTCGGCTGAAAACGGTAGTGGAGATGCGATGGAAGTGGATAGTGATGGTGATGACTCGAAGCGTGAGGGCAAAGACGAGGCAGAGTCGAATGAAGCTGATGAAGAGGAGAAGGAAGGGTGGGCAGACGATCAGCCACTAGTCGGTATGGGCATGGGAGCGACTCTTGCTCTCCTGAAACGAACGGGTGATTTGCGCGAGTCTCGTGTGGAGCGCCAAGCTGGCCGTGCAAACGATGCTCGCGACCGAAACATTGAAGAGGAGTTGCGAATCAAAGATGGCGTGAAGCTGGATTACCGTGACGAGTTTGGTCGTCTTCTCACGAAAAAAGAAGCATTCCGCATGCTGTCTTACAAGTTCCATGGTCACAAGCCTGGAAAGAAGAAACAGGAGAAGCGCCTCAAGCAGTTGAAGGAAGAACTCGAATCCCAAAAGCTCTTGTCTGGTGAGGGAAGCACAAAAATGATGAAAGTTCTCGAAAAGAAGCAAGGCCAAGCTAAGCAGGCATACGTCGTGCTGTCCAACGGAACCTAGGTGCGTAGCCGTGGTATTGACTTGATTCGCTGCTTGCGAGATTTGTTCTCATCTAATAAAAAAGGCTGCTTTATTGCTGAATATGTGCTGTGTCCGCGTCCACAGTCTCAATATCTTCGGTGTTTTCATCAAGATTGATAAAGGCGTCTATTCGAAGAGTGGATTGGTGCGAGTGGAAACCACGACTGAGAGGAATGGGTTCGACGACGAGGATGAGGAAAGCGTTGTAGCCCCACTTGCGCCAAGTCGTTGATGCGCCACACTGGGATCCGCCACGGCACCTTCCACGGTGAGCTGCAGTTGTTCAGCCTCTCGCGGGGTCAAGACCTCGAGGAAGGTGGTTGATGAGCCAGTGATACCTCCATCATTGAACCCTGAGCCTCTGGCGCTCATGGGTGAGTACTTGCTGAGCACCACACCACTGCGGCTCTGGCTCTGTGGCGAAACCGTCGCGATCGGATCAATGAAATTTCGCATCTGCTGACCTTGCTGAATATCGTGATGCACTTCTCGAAACATTCGGATAACTGTCGCGATCATCACGAGTTCCCCTCCATTCGATGTCAGTGGATATATGGGGTTGGGCATCAAGTAGCCCGCGAGCAGCGTCACCGAGCCCACAAGCATCCAAATCCACGGGTTGAAGCATGTCGCGTGGACCATATAGGAGTAAAACGTGCCATAGTTCCAGAGCTGGAGGCCGATGTACGCCGAAAATACCACTAACACGAGCGCCGGCGCGACAGCGAAGATTGCGTGCGTAGTCGAGTCGCCTTCCAAGTCGTAGATGCTGTTGATATCCGGACTTTCGTTGCGCCAACGATAACTCGACATCAAGTTCATGACCAGTAGCGCTACACCAACGAGCCACACGGCAAAGCGCAGGCAAGTGGACAGTGCGTTGCGTCCGAGCATACGGCGGTGGCCGCTTTCAAAGGAGATGCCGCAAAAGTTGACCGATTTCTGCTTGTGCACATGGTACGCGATTTCGTAGCACACGAGCAGAATCATGGGGATCACGCACGAATGGAACGCAAGCATTGCCTTCACGGTGCTCTTGTCGCGGTTTATGCCCGTGGTCGCCATCACGACGTTGTCGAACACGATGCAGACGCAGATAAAGGGCTACGGAAACACCAAGCGGCATGGGCAACAATGACTCCGAGCTACAACGCAACAAAGGAGACCTACCGGAAGCACGAAGGCAGCCATAGTGGGATACTTGCGCGCATAACCCATCGCAAAATAGAAGAGGACGACTGCGACGGCCGCGAAGAGCCAGAAGAAGGGCCGAAAGGCTGGCTCGACGTCGATATCGGCATCGACTCCGTTGCCGGCGCTCGCACTGCCCGACGACATGGCTGCGAGTCGCTACTATGGCACGAGGCAATGCGTTGCTGTGTCTGGATGATGCCGTTCTCAACCACCGTGAGCCCTCTACGTGCGCGTACGAATTCAACCAGCCTTTGCTTGTGGCGCGTGGCGATTACGCACGGGCCTTTCCTGTCGTTCACGAGGGGTGCCAATCGGCCTCGTAATCGGCCAACACGGGACGAGGCAGGCACCGGAAGCGCACGTCAGCCCAGCCCTCTGGCCGTGCGTCCGATGGAACGGGGCTCTGGGCGGGCTCAGAAAGTCGAGGCTCGTTTTCTTATCCCAGCGACGCTTCGAAATCTGTCGCGTTCAAGTTGTTGAGAAAGAACGCCGCCGGAAGCCGCCGTGGCAGACAAGCGAGTAGTTGCGAT
>JAADVT010000701.1:0-17261 GCA_023335895.1 Pythium rishiriense
TGGGCGTGCTCTTCTCGAGTGGTGGGGTGGTACACTTGACTGCTGGCGCGTGTATCCATGGCCACGTTGGCCGCTGCGTCAGCCATCTTGTTGAATGCACGAAGATGGTGTATCCAATGCTGAACTCCAAGGGCATCTCCGAGGCGCCGTGCTTCCGCGTATTTGTTGCGCAGTGTAGGGTTGTTTGGTGGTCGGTACTTGCGCAACTGTCCCAAAATCAGTTGACTGTCGCCCACCACTTCCAGGGGGGCCCAGTCATGCTCTCGTGCTATCCGGAGACCGGTGACGACGCCATCGTACTCCGCTTGATTGTTGGTCGTGTTGGTGTTCGCCGCTGACATTGTAGCAGACCACAGTTCTTGCGGCCACGGATGCGGGGCCATCTCGGTCTCCAACAAGCCGCCGCGGGCCAGACAGTCTGCCGTATTTTGTAGGCACGTAAGTATCGGAAACTAACTTCTCGTAGAACCCCCACGTTTGGCTTCCGTCGGTGACGACGTCGTTCGCATGAGACAGCCATCCAGTGCAGTCATCCAGTGCAGTAACTTTCTGGGTTCTTCAACCTGGTCCAAGGGAGATGACGAGCCCGCCTTTCGCCACCGAGATTACACCATGGGCGTGTGCTGGAGTTAGTCAGTCACCCTGGAGGTCGACATTCTTTTTTTTCGTTTCTTCCCGTGTGTCACGGGTCATCTTCAAGTTGCGGTGATGGTCGACCAGTTCCGGCGTTTGCGTGCTCTCTGCGTTCGATTAGCAGGAGTCTCGTAGGTGTGATGGACCGACCGATCCCATCCACCTCCAACTCCCATGTACTACATACTTGTATACCGACAAGGTCAGATCAGCAAGCCTCAGCCACAGCAGCGTCTTCCCACGGAGCTTCCCCCACCGTCACCATGGTGGTCTCTACGATTAGTATGCGGCACCGGCAGCGTTGGCCATACAACGGCAAAATGAAATTGGATCCGACGGGACGCCGACGTTGTCAAGAGCCTGAGGGGACCGATGGCCTTCTCCGAGTGGGGGTTGTTTCTCCTCGCCTCGGTCTCTCACTCTCCAATTCGCCTCGCGCCGATCACCCCATCGACCCCCCACGGTACAAGCCTTCCGTCACAAGCCATGAAGTTCATTTCTGCCCTCGCTCTCGCCCTTGCCGCGACGTTTGCTACCTCGACCGACGCCGCCGTGTGCCCGGCCGACGAGCTGTTGCGTCTCATCGCGCTCGCGAACGAAGAGAGCCTGCCGGCCTGTGAGGCCGAGTCCAACTTCAACTTCTTGCCGCCGCCCGGTGTCCCCACGCAGGAGCAGCTCGACTTGATGTGCGCGAGCGACGCCTGCACGGCGACGCTCACGGCGCTGCGCAACATCGGCCCGTCGGACTGCGACTACACGTTCTCGAACGGCGTCACGCTCAACGTCAAGAGCGTCGTGGACCTGTACACGGCCAACTGCGGTCGCCGACGCCGCAACCTCCGCGACTGATACGGTCGAGGCACACCAGCACTCGAGGACGCCACGTCATCCTGACTTGGTTGAAGTGGTCTGACCAAGCACATGCTTTGAAAATGCCACTTCTCGCTTTTGTGTTTTTTTATTTTTTATCTGGTGGCTGTCGTCCTTGCTAGTTCGAACGAAAAGTCCTGATCATTACAGACTGTCTGCCTTCTGTGTCGAGCCAGGCTCCGGTCTCTGCGAGTCAGGGCGTCGATCGTAACTCAAAACGCGGGAGCATACCGTCCAGGCAAGCTGACAAACACAATGTAGCCATGTCATAAAAACACAGCATAGTGACCACGATCGACGGGCTCACTTGCGGGGTTTTGTTTCGTTGGCTGCGTCCCTTTTCCAAACGCGCCGAACGAACATGGCTGAAGCGGGCCATGCCGTGGCGACATCCCCCGACGCGGGCAGCCGCTGGGCGTTCCTGGACGCGTACATCGAGGACTGGTTCTCCAGCCTCATGTTCGCCGAGGCGCCGACGTCGACGGTCGCGGACCCGCGCTTCGACACGTTTCTCGTCCACTTGCCGTCCACGTTGACGGACGCGCCGGGCCGGAACATGCGCCGCCGGCTGCGCTACGCGACGGAGCTGGTCGCGTACATGCTGTTCTTGGACCACGAGACTTGGTGGTACGCGCGGCGCCGCGAGCGCCCGTGGTTTGGCACGTACGACCCGTCCCGGTACGACCCACGCTCCCTGATCCCCAAGACCACGTTTGCCATGAGCCGCGTGCTGCAACGCACCGACGACGAGCGTGGCGCCGTCAGGTTGCTCCACGAGATGCTGTTCCAAGAGGATGACGTCGAGGACGAGGAGCTCACCGCGTTTGCCACCGCCAAGCGCCGGATCATGGAGATGGACGACAACGCCCGTCGGCTGCGCGGGTTCCAGATCCCGACACAGCTGCGTCTCCAGCCACGGCTCCCGGAGAGTGCCGACGAACTGCGCGAGTATCTACGAGATGTTACCGTGCTTGTGTGTGCCTTTGTGGAGAAGGAACCCACGGCAACACCGTTCTGGCTTGACGCGGTCGCGCTCAACGTGTACGCCACGTTTCTCAGCGACGTCCACGCCGAGCTGCGCGCGCTGCTGTCGCTGGGCGTGCCCGTGACCATCTCGCTCCGCCACGGCATTACGGGCGGCTTCATTCCAGACACCGTCGAGTGGACGACCCAAGAGCGCGCCAATGTGTTTTCCATCTTTGCCGACGACCCGAGCCGACTGCAAGACCGTCGAGACGACAGCGAGATCTTCCACACACTGGACAGCAAGTGGATCGCCAACTCGAGCGAGCTCTGGTCGGCCGTGGCGTTCGCACCGAAGTTGCGCAAAGTGCGTGTACAGCCGACCGAGGTCAACAATGCCCAGTTCGACGAACAGGTCGCGCGGTGGATGGGCTTTGCGCTCGCGCGCTGTCCATCGTTGCGAAGCCTCGAGATCGTGCGGTTCCGCATGAGCGAGGACGAATTAGACGCGCTGGAGGCCGTGCTCGACAACCCGATTCCAGCAAGCTTGGTGCCCACGGCTTCTCACTCGGGACCGCTCCAGTGGATCCGTCTCCACCCGGACGTTGTCGTGGCGTGTCGGCCTGGCGGTGAGATCAACGGGTATGGCGAGGCGAGAGAAGACAATGACCAAAGCGAAGCCAAGACGCCGGAGCGGCTCACGCTGGCACAGCTCAACATCCCGAGCGACTGGCTCTTCCCTGTCGTGCAGACTGATGCTCAGACGATCGAGATCATCGTACCGGGCCACGCGGTCTGCTCCGTGCCACTCAGCAGTGTCGCGTCGTGGCACAACACACCAGCGACCACTCTCAGCGGGTGCCACCTCACATCGCTCGTGCTGCACAACGAAGTGTATGAAGAAGGTCTCACGGCTCGGTTCGTGCGTCTCGTGGGCCGTGATCTGCGCGAGCTGCGCTGGTACGGTGAGTTTATGGGCTCCCAAGGCGGTCTCGAACTCCAAGACGATTTGGACGCAATCGCCGTCGCGTGTCCTCATCTCGAGTCGCTCACGGTGGAGGAGACCCAGCTCACGTCGTTGGCGTCGCTGGTGTCGCTCCCACTCTGCGAGCTCGCACTGCTCAGCACGCCCGTGCCGATGGCTGCGCTGGTCTCGTTTTTCCAAGTGTTGCAGGACAAGTCGGCGCCGATCGCGCACTCGCTCCAGCGGTTCACGTACCATTGCCCGCAACAGCAGCTCACGATCGAGGGCGTGGACGCGGCGCTCAGGATGCTCGACAAGAACGATCGACTGTACTCAGTCTCACTTGGAATCGAGGACGTGATCTTTGCGACCCAAAAGGCGCGGTTTGACGAGGTCAGCAGCGTCAACGTGACGGTCGAACGGGTGCCGCTCGAGACGAAGCTTGGGTTCCTCAGCGTCGTGCAGCACCAGCGCCACACAGACCAGTCGCTCGGGCGTTTGGACACTGGCTGCGTGGCCACGATCTTCCAGTGCCTCGGCCGTGTTGCCGAGCGACGGCTCCATCTCTTGCAAGGCGACATGCAGTGAAAACCTAGAGACGTGGATCGACCTTTCTCTAGAATCATGGTGTGGAAGAGGAGCTCTCGCTAAAAGAAACCACGCGTGCGAACGTCGACTCGCAGACGCCGAAGCCTGGCACAACGAACTGTCTCGCTGGTGCCGTGTGGACCATTTCCACCATCGGAAACTGCCCAGTAGTAGTAACATGTTCTTGGAGGAGCACGTTTTCAAAAAGCGAGTCGCTGAGCGTCAAGCCGATCCTCGACTCGTTCACGGCCGTTTACGGACACACCATCCCACTCCGCAGACAAGGTAAAACAACACGAGCCAATCCGTTGTTTGTTTCAGTTTGTATTGATGTGGGGTATCGATATGAACGTACTAAAGGAGAGCTGGTGCGTTTCGCCATCCTCACGAGGACGGGTTCGCAATCGCATCAGCGCGTTCCCTCAGTGGGGAGAGAGCAAAGCGGTCCCGTTTTAGTTGCGGAGGTTGCGGCGGCCGCAGTTGGCCGTGTACGAGTCGAGGATCGACTTGACGTTGAGCGTGACGCCGTTGGAGAACGTGTTGTCGCAGTCCGACGGGCCGATCTCGCGGAGCTTGGCGAGCGTGGCCGTGCAGGCCGTGCTGCCGCACATGAGGTCGAGCTGCTCCTGCGAGGGCGCGCCCGGCGGCGGGATGAACGTGAAGCCCGAGTCGAGCTGGCACTGCTTGAGCGCGGCGGCCGACTCGGGGGTGCCGGCGAGCTGGAGAAGGCGGAGCGACTCGCTCGAGTCACACGCAACGGCGTTGGCCGAGGCGACGAAGGTGGCGATGGTGGCGACGACGGCGAAGAGCTGCATGGTGCTTGGTGGGGGGGGAGAGGGGCTTGGTGGTTCTGGGTGTTGCGAGGCAAATTGGAGAATGAGGAGATCGTCGTCCAGAGCGCCGCGGCTCCTTGCCACGAGGGCGCCCTAGCGAAAGGAGAAGACCTCTTGTCAGGAGAAGTGAGCGAGACCGCCACGTCCGGTCCTGGCCCGCCGAGTGCCGTGCGTGGCACTGCCACTGGCAACAACAATTTGGCCGAGGCCGTGCTGGTGTTGCACACGCGTCGGCTCGCGTCGCAGCCCACGTACGTAGCCGCTGCGTGCGTGGCGGGGCGGGGCCCCTTCAACCATTTTTTGTGAGGCATCCGCCCGACGGAGAAATTGAAGTCAACTTTGGGGGGCGCGCATCACCGTGGTGATCCTCAGCCAGGCTCCGATGGGTGACCCAGCGGCCACAATCTCGACTCGATCAGGAACGCACCCCAACCGCCGACCGAAGCCTCGAAATTCAAGCTTTCCCGTGGGCGGGAAGGTGAGCTGGCCAGCGGGCCATCCAGTCTTCAGGAGGCTTTTTTGGTGGGAACCCAGCAGTCACGCGTGTCACGCCCCGCGCATCCTCCCGAGCCCACGCTGAAACTGGCCCCAGGTCTCCACAAAACGTTGAGGAGCCTCAGACGCGGAAGAGCTTGACCATCAAGCTCTGAGACCGAGGAAACATTAAATACACACAAGTTCTGTGAAAAGCACACAAGTTCATCAACCCTCCCCTCGCGATAGTGCCTATCGGCTTGGCTGGCGCAAGAGCCCATGCGGAGGGGGGGAGGGTACCCCCCGGAGCATGATCGATTGCGACCACATACTCACCAGAATTCATTATCTACATGTCGATAGCCCCGAAGCGAAGCGGAGGGTGCTATCTCCCGAGCGTTTAGCGCAGCGGGCGCGAGCGCTACTCCCGGAGCGAAGCTCCGGAACAGTCACTATCTTGTGTGTTTTGGTGTCGCCCCTCCTAAATCCAGGCTTCTGAGTGGTCAGACCTAATTACTGTGTGTTTTTCACAGATTTCTGTGTGTTTTTAATGCTCCCTCCTCTGAGACCTCGGTCGGTCGGCCCGGATCGGAACGGAAAGTCCGGTGCTGGAGTGGCCGGCCCTTTACGTGGTCCCACGTCTCTTCCAGGCCTTCGATGTTTTCTTCGCACCGAGATCCCATTCAAACCAGACGTTGCATTTGGTTGTGACACGACACGAGAGCAGTCCCACCTTCTTTACTACGCAGTCAGAACACAGCAACTCTGCCGGCGGGGCCTTGATCAGAGCACTCTATCCCAGGGAAGCTGATGGGTGCCCATGGAGGCATCGCATTATGATGGGCGGGGGGCTTTCTCTATTATTGGTGGTATTGACGCAAGTGACTGTCTTCTGCGCTTAGGTGAGACCGTAGGAACTCGTAATTCTTTTTTTCAGCACGTCCAAATCCCTCGCGGAGTTTGATGCGGAGAAGGCCTCGCGAGCGGCTGTTTTCCCCTCAACTTGAAGCGACAGCACTCGCCAGACACGGGGTTCTGTGGGTTTCCCGTTGTGCGGGCACCTCACGGGCAAGTTGAAGAACGCGGACCGGGAGTGGGACGCGTTGCGCACAGCGCCAGGCCGTTATGACTGACGTGGGCACCGTTGGAAGTGAGACCTCAGTCCGGTGCTGCCCGTTTGGGTGGGAACACCCATTACCTCACGGTTCGACAGGACCCCCCGACTCAGAAGGCTTGACCCCCTAGTCAGCGGTTCGAGGAACGAGCACACGGATCACAAGTGAGACCGCCGGTCGGCCAGGCTGGCGTCCGTGATCAGACAATCGAAGGACCTCCCCCCCCGTGGACCTGGAACGGCGGGTGATGATTGCCAGTGACACGTGGAGGCACCGGGGTCCTTGGAACCTCCATTCCCTCCTAGTCATGTGTGTGTGTGTGTGGATATGTCTATCCGATGCTTTTACTACGATAGCTTTATAGAGGGGGATCTACAGTGACTGGATGGCGCGCACGCGGCGGTACGCGTGGCGCGCGAACGCCTGGAAAATGTGCGCGAGGCACGCGCGGTCGAGCCGGCCGAGGGCGCTGCTCGGTTGAATCGTCTGGAGGCTCTGGACGACACTACACATGGCCAGCTTGGGCGCGAGCGGAAGTCGCTCGACCTGGATCGCCACGTCGCGCGCGTCCTGGAACCGCGGCTCGTACTGGTCGTAGATGGGCGAGGCCACGCCGACGCTGAGGCTCTCGAGGCGCCGGTTGGTCGCGAGCATCTCGAGCGCCGCGTCGGCGGCCGCAGCGTCGAGCGAGTGGCCCGGACAGTAGTACGCCAGGCTCTCGAGCGCTGGCGTGGCGTCGTCCCGCCCGAGCCACTGGAACAGCGCCACGAGCGACGCCATGGGCACGGCCGTGTGCATGAGCGAGAGCGAGCGCAGCTGTGGCAGCCATGCCGGCGTGAGCGACCGCAGACTGGAGCCTTGCAAGAACAACCGCGTGAGTCGCGGACACGAGTGGAGCACGGCGTCGAGGTCCTCGTCGTAGCCGTCGTCGAGGCTGTCGGCCCAGCGCAGCTCCTCCAGTGAATCGCCAAAGAGACCGACGAAGCGAGGCACGACGCCACGATCGCAGTACGCGTCCCGGAGACAGAGGGTCGTGAGACCCGCCGGCTCGTCGGATGGCAGCGGTTCCGTTCGACTGGACATGACGCTGGAGCGTGGCGCGGTACAGATCGCATGGCCAGGCACGACGATCGCGATGCTGTCGTCCTCCGTTGCGGTGCAGGTACTGACGACCGGGAACTCGGTCACAGGTGGGATGTTGAGTTGCGCCAATGACTGGGGCCCACTGCTTTCAGGCGTCACGATCAATGCGTCCGGTCGGAGGCGAACCAGCTGTGGCGGCTCGTCCGATTCCACGGGGTCCGAGGCCAGCAGGCGAACGGGGTCGCGAGCGCTGTGGATCCTTGCCATCACGTCGAGCAGCGCGTGGGTTCCCTGGAAGTTGTGCATCTCGAGCGAGGCAAGCGAGTGGTTACGGCGCAACGCGTAGGCGAGCCACTTGGCGTGGTCCACGTCGGCAGCGTCGTCGCGCTCGTCGTCTGGTTCGATCTCGAGAGCTGAGAGACAGGACGAGAACGCGACCGCTGAGAGCAGCTCCACGGAGCTGTGGATCATGCAGCTCTCGAGCGAGTGGAGGGGCGGACCAGCCGCGGGGTCGCCGACAAACGCCGGGAAGACGTTGGCGCGCCACCCAAAGTCACTCCACGCGAAGGGCAACGAGATGTGTGTGTGCGGATGGCGAAGCCGCACGGTCACAGGCACGCCAAGAGCGAGGAGCCTCGTCAGCTCAGCGTGGGCGTCGCTCGCGTGGTCCAGGTGGAGCCCCAGCGTGATCTCGTCGAGTCGGAACGGGTACGCCGCGTCGCGTTCACTCTTGCCTCGAACAGCCTCGATAAGCGCGATCACATCCCGGAGATATGTCTGCAGCTGGATAGGAGAGCGAGCCTCTTCGGGGCGTAGCTGGAACGCGATCGGGATCTTGAAGCCGCGTAGTCGATTCGCTGGATCACACTCGTCACGGAGACGCTGTTTGGCCCGGACAAACGACCGAGCACCAGCTCCTCGTGCGCTGCCGTCGTGGCCACGGGCACAATCCACGAGCATGTACTGGAGGCGCTGCAGAGCACCGGGCTTGTCATCCCCCGGGCCGAACCGCTGGTGGAGTACAAACGTCATCTTGGGCACGAGCTTGTCCGGGTCATAGTTGGACGGGAAGAACGCCGCGAACCAGCGCTTGCGGGCCTTGCGCATGAACCACCACGTGTTCTTGTCCAGCTCGAGCATGTACGCGACCAGCTCGGTCGCATCGCGTAGCCGCTGGAGAAATGCGGCGTCCGTCGCCGCCGCCTCGACCGCGTACGGGAGGAACACGTAAAACGCATCGAAGCGCAAGTCCACGGACGTGCTCGCGCGGTGGTCGCCGTACTGGACACATGAAAACCAGCGCCCAAAGTGGCGCGCCAAG
The DNA here is from genome assembly GCA_023335895.1 of Pythium rishiriense. Classification (NCBI taxonomy): domain Eukaryota; phylum Oomycota; class Peronosporomycetes; order Pythiales; family Pythiaceae; genus Pythium; species Pythium rishiriense. Next base: position 8,845 of record JAADVT010000701.1, read on the forward strand.
AACCGCCACCGCGGGCTGCGCGTAATGTCCTCGTCGGCCTCGGGCTCGTCGCCGTCGTCGCCGTCGTCTGCCTCCTCGTCCTCGTCGTCCTCGCTGCTCCGATCTTCTGAATCGCTGTGGCTATCCGGACCACCGAGAGACGCCTGCGCCGGATCATCATGGACGTGGTTCTGCCTCGACGCGGCTGTGCCGTCGCGGCACGCGCACGCGACGCCGTGGGCCATCGCGTCGGAATGTGGTCTCCGATAACAACTCGACACTGGATCCAGTCGCCATTCCATCAATGATTGAAACCCGGATTTTGATTGGCTATATATCTCGTCCACAAACAGTGACACTATAGTGACTTGGGTACACTAGCTGGAAGAGCATCTTCGTCGCGCTGAAGGTCTCGCTGGGGAACCATCACCATCCACTGTGGTGGCGATTCGTGGCCCCCGGACAAGCGGCGGCGTCGTGCCACCAATGGCGGCGCTGCTGGGTACCAACCTACCCGATCTGCGTATGCTGACAGTGCTCTTCGTAATATGGTGGACGCCGTCAACCGATAAAGGTGCTATCGCTTCGCTCGTGGCGATGCTTAAGGGAGACACTGCAGACTCTGAACGCCCGTTTGTCTTGCACTACATGAGAGTATTTCCACTGCATGCGCTGGAGAGTTTCTCGCGTGAAAATGGGCTGGCCAAAGTACGCATCGTCTAGGCCTGGCGCACTGCCAGTGCTTGTGGACATCATTCGACAGAGTGCCAACGATGAAGAGAGAACACTCGCCGCGGCACTGGTCACGGTGGTGACGACGAACAAGGAGGCTTATGCGATCGACGCGGGGCTCCTCGGCGTCTTGGAGCCACTGGTCGCGTTCGAGCGAGCAAGGAATTCTCGCGGCCACGAATGCAGGCCAATCTCGGTCTCCAACAAGCCGCCGCGGGCCAGACAGTCTGCCGTATTCTGTAGGCACGTAAACATCGTTAAACTAAGCTCTCGTAGAACCCCCACGTGTGTCGGTTTTTGCCGTGGGCCTGCGTGACGACTGATTCTCTGCGGCTTCCGTCGGTGACGACGTGGTTCGCATGAGACAGCCATGGCTATATTAACTTCCTGGCTTCGTCAACCTGGTCCAAGAAGCCCCGCCTTTCGCCACCGAGACGACACCATGGGCGTGTGTAGGAGTTAGTCAGCCAACCTCGAGCTTCGTACGGAGGAGATCGTGGGCGCGCGGGAGAGGCTGAGCCAGCCACAGTGTTGCTGAGGTCTTGGCGAGGGCGTCAGAATTGAAAAAAAATGAAGTGAAAAGGTCATCGGGCAGGGGCCCATGAGGTGGATAGGAATGTGAATTGTTCATAAGTTGGTGATTTCAGCAAGCGCCTCCACGGGAATCACCCCGCTTCCGCTGACAGGCAAGTTTAAGTCACTTGGACATGGACCTGTGTTTTGCATCATTTCCTTTTTGTAAGGACCATAAGGTCCCTACAGGTAAGGATTACCAACTGATGAGTGGTTTGAAAGTGGTGCCCATCCCCCACTGATATATCTTCTCAAGTTCCCGTACGGAATGATCCCCCATTATGGACCGGCCGTATAATTCTTGCATCGGACCGTTTGGAGGAGATAACAAAGGCCGATCCAAAAATGGAACGCGCCATGGCCTCGCTGGGGGGTGGGGGTGCCATGACGGCACGGCGGCCCACAAGACGCGTCCACCCCACGGCACTCGATGGAGTCGGCCACCACACGGCGGCCACAATCGGCGGGCGGGGCCGTGCGCCGGCCGTTGGTGGTCCACGCAGCCGACGACGAACGGCGGAGCGACGCTCCGTTCGCGTCGACACGGCGCGCCGCCAAGCCGCGGCCGCCGTCGGCTTCATCGGCGGTAGCGCAGAGAGACCGACGGCCACCGCCACAGGCCATCGCGTCGCAGGTGCTCCGTGAGGAGATCGAGACCCAGTGCCAGGTCACACGCCGAGCCCAGCGCGAGCTCAACGCGCTGCGCGTCCAGCGCGAGGCCAAGCACCGCGAGATGGCGCTGCTGCAGCGCCATCTCCGCGCGTTCGACGTGGACGCCGTGCCGCGGAGCCCTCCCCGTCGCGTCCTCGACCAGTCGGACGCGACGTCGCCGCCTCGCTCGGCGCTCCAGGACGAGCCCCGGCGGCTCGACGCGTACAAGAAAACGCTCGGCGCGATGCTCGACCGGCTCGCGCGCCACCTGCGCGGGCTGCGCGCCCACGCCGAGCTGCTCGAGACGCAACGCGCGGCCGCGGCCCGCGAGGCCGCGCTGTGCCAGGACAAAGTCGCGCAGGACAAGTCGCTGTGCGCCGAGCTCGAGACGCGGCGCGCGCAGCTCGCGCGCGAGCGCCAGGCCCACGCGCTCCACGCCGAGCAGCTGCTCGCGTCGCTCCGCGCCGAGCTCGCGAGCCGCACGCGCGTGGGCCAGCAGCGCCAGGACGCCGACCGCCGCCGCGAGGAGATGCTGCGGCTCGTCGAGTCGCGGCCCATGGGCGTCGGCGAGACCGGCGGGCCGACGGGCTTGGACTTCACGCCGCCGCCGCTCCAAAAGCGCCAGTCCCAAGGCCGCCGTGATAGCTTCCGCATGCTCATGCACGAGTCGATGCAGTTTTTCGGCGCGTCGCAGCCCGGGTCCCGCGCGAGCTCGGTGGACGGCAACGCCACGGACCCGTCGGCCGTGGCGTCCACGGCCGCCATGGCCGTCGCGCTGTCGTCGAGACGCCTCCAAACGCTGCGCGTCCACACGTCCTCGGCCGCGGTCGACAGCCTCGCGGCGGCGATGCACCGCGAGACGTTTTTCCAAGTGTACGAGACCCAGTACGAGCGCATCCTCGAGCAGACCCGCGAGTCGGACCTCGCGATCGTGCTCGAGCGGTACCGAGGGTACCGCGAGACGCGCGCGCGGCTCGAACAGATCGAGCGCGACCTCGTGGCCGAAGAGGCCGCGCTCGACGTCACGCGGCGCGCGCGCACAGAGCAGCTCCAGCAGCTGCGGCTCTCGGGCATCGCCGAAGTCGAAAAGCGCAAGAAAATCCGCGACTTTCTCGAGCAGCAGTACCTCGTCAAGAGCGCGGCGCGTGCTCAGGCCAAAGAGGCGTTCGTGCACCAACTCAAGACGTTTTCGTGTACGTGTGGTGGTGGTGGGGGAAGTCTAGCGTGGATGGCGTGCCTGACGATTGTGGTTGCCTTGCTGCTTGGTAGATGTCCAACAAGGCGTGCTCAACATCACCGAGCTGCTCAAGTGCCTCGATGACAAGTTTTCGCCACCGGTGCTCGCAGCAGTGTCGGTGTTGGCGACCGCCACAGCGGCCGCGACGGTCGCCACGAGCTCCACAGCCTCGAGCAGCGGCCCCATGGTCCATCGCAGCGTGCTCACGCCGGCAGCTACGGCCGAGATCGACTGGCTCCAGACGCTGCTATACTCGTGTCGCTCACTGGTGCGCACGACGGCAGCGCTGGGCCCGGTCGGCGACTTTACCAGCGACCAGGTCGCGCGCCTGGGCGAGATCGACCCGATGCTTGGTCTCGCTGCCGGCTCGTGGGCGATCAAACGACTCAAGCACAACATCCCCGGCGCAAACGTGGTGTGGAGGGCGGGCCCAGACGGCCAGAGCATTGAGGATGCAAGCGAGACAGACGACGAAGACGACGACGTTGACAGTGATGACGGTGACGACGTGCTCGACTCGGACGAGGATGTGGAAGATCGAGACCGCATCAAGCTCAACGAAGCTGAGACGCTAGCGCAGGCGGAACTGCTCATCCGTACGCTCGACTCACGGCAGCAAATCGCGATGCAGGAACAATCCATGCAACGCATGCGTCGCGCGTTTGGGCTGGGCGACGTGCACGAAGAGATTGACGCCACAGCTCACGAACCACCACCGCCGGCGCTTGATGCTGCCGCCAAATTGGCCGCTGTCCATGCTTTCTTCAAGGAGAAACGACTGATGGAGAAGCGTGACCAGCAGGAGCGACGGGAAGCGATCGCGGCTCTCGGCGGCTTTGCGCAGCTCTCCGATGGGCCAAAGCGACGGGGTAGTACAGTGACCCCGGCGGCAGCCACTGCTGCCAGTCACGCGAGTGGAGCTGTTGCGATGGCTTCGATCATGGCGGAAATGCGCGCCAACGCCGGTCATCGAAGCTCCATCTCTGCTCCTAAGGTTGGGGCGCTCGTTGCTCCCCCCACCGGTTCGAAGCCTCCAATCCAGCGCAAACGAAGCAATGCCGTGAGTTTCGTTATTCAGCAGCCCTTGAGCGGGAGTCACCAAGGAGCCCCACAAGCGAAGCCTGTCTCGGCGGCTGGCACTGACGATGCCATGCGACGAGCTCACAAACCACCGATGCGACCAACCACCCCTACGAGTGGTTCGTCTACTCCAATGCATCGGCGCGGGTCGAATGGCATGATAAGCGCTCCAATGTTGAACGCGAGCTCGGGAACTCTATTGAATAGTACACGGTTAGATGTCGTCCAGACAACCCCCAGCGCAAGACCCAGGTGATCATAGTAAGGCAAAGGTCTCCCCGTTGTGGATCATAACTTAAGTACCATACCCTTATACCTGTAGCTTGCTACGCGAAGCATGCCTTCATGAACTTGTTGTAGTCAACACCGCCGTCTGCATCGTGATCGAAGAGCCGCAGCAGTTGCAAGAATTCGTCATCGGTCACAGCCAGCGCGTACCACTCGAGCAATTGTCGGAAATGGGCGGCACTTACGCGGCCAACATTACTTTTGTCCAGCGTCTTGAGCGAGGCGTAAATTGCCTTCCATTTTGCCTTGACGCCTTGCCGAAGTGTCTCCGTGATGCCCGCACCAATTCCACCTCCGCCAACACCCACAGCCAACCCCCTATCACGACGAGGAGAAGGTGACGAAATGGTGGGCAAGGTAGTCGACCCGCTACCGCTGTCCTCTCCGACCCCTGATAGATTCAAATCACTCATGGCGTTCGTCAAGTTTCTGAGGAACTCATGGTAGCTGAGCTTGCCGTTCTGCTCGATGTCGTACTTGAGCTGCAGTCGGACAAGGTCTTCCTGATCTATATGAACACCGGCATCAGCGAGGACTTTTCGGAATGAGGTTGCTGACGCCGCGCCACGGTGATCACTATCAATATGCTGGAATGCACGCGCGAGCTGCTTCCACGTTCCCTTCTTGCCTGACTGCTCCAACTGCGCCTGGATCTTGCGCTCCACACCGGCAGCAGCTGCAGCTCCAGTGAGACCGGATGGCATGAGAGCACGAGGCCGATCAATGGCGTTGCTGATCGCTCGCGCGGCGTTGATATGTTGATCTCGACTGGCTTGTCGCACTGGAGATCCCCCCTTCATAACTGCGCGTGGACTGATCGAGATGGCGCTGTAGTAGGAGCAATTACTTGAAATATCGCTCATACCGTCCAGTTTGTCCGGATCCCGACCTCCATGCGCATGCAGGAGCATCAGGTACTTGACTCGACCTGTTCGGTTTCCAGTGGCCTCATCTTCCTCTTCATAAGCACCACACAGCTCATGGGCGACATCTTCAGCGAGAGGAATGTTGAGCCGCTCGAATGCGCGACGGAGTTCTGCGTACCCCAACACACCACTTTTGCCTGGATCCATGCGCTGCATGAGCTTGTACACAACTTTTTGCCGAGATAAAGAGACGGTCAGGTGGTGGCGTAAGGCTTCCTTGGCTTGGTGGACATCCATCTGAGGACCAATGTTCTCCTCCTCAAACATATCGCCTTCTTCGCCATGGTCGTCGTCATCATCATCTTGGACAACAAGCGCTTGTGCTTGGAGTCCCACGCGAGAGTCGAAATCGAGAAGGAAACCGCGATAGTAGAAGTTTTTCTGCGCGACGTACTTGGCGACGAGTCCTGAGAATGCTTTCGACGTCTCCCTGAGCTTCCCTCCGTTAAGCTCCTTGCACAGCAAGAAAAAAGTATCCAGCGGCACAAAGCCTCGCTTATCGGGATCAGCCTCTTGGAGCCGTACGTCCAGTGATTGAACATTGGTGGCAAACAATTGTCGTAGCCTCTTCTCTTCCTCATCCTGTTCCAAGGTGTCGGCAGGAGCACTCGAGTGGGGGCTCGAATGATGATGACTATTGTGAATACCGTATCCAGGTTGACGCACACGACCCTTGCCTTCAACCCGCTCCTTTTGTTGTCTTCGCCCACCAGCTCCATTTGCTGTGCCACTGGCATTGGCATCTTCAAGTCCGGAGTCTTCATAATCCGTCACAAATGAGCCATAACGAATGGTCACTTGATCGGCTGTGAGGTTCTTGTCCTCGTAGAAAAAGCTCAGGAAGGCTGCTTGGTCATCTGTGAGCTTCATTCGGTTCTTGACTATAGGCATGAACTGGGAGGCAAGGATACGACCGACACGACGTACATCAGCACGCCATAAATCTTCCTTGAGAGATACCCACTCGAGTGGCGGCATTTGTGCACGTAGCACACGAATACTCCAAACCATGACGAGGGACTCGGTTGGTGACTTGCGGTATGTTTTCTCTGTGAGAGCGTGATTGTCTTGCTTGAAGTACTCCACGGGATCCATCACGTTTGCACGGTAACTCTTGACTAGTTGGCGGTAGTTGAGCAGTTGGTTTACATGGGACCCGCACGCACGGAAGAGACTAGGGTAGTGCTGCTTCGGTAGCTCGCCGAGGTATTTGGCTAAAACCCGGAGCAATTCGGCCGATGGCACTACACCAGTTTTCTTGACATCACTGTGGTCCAGTTCCACGTAGATTGCTCGCCAGATCTCGTCGGGTAGCCGAGAAAACGCTTCTTTGAGTTCATTACCTGGTGATGACAGTGCCAGTCGATTCTTATTGGCACCCTTGATATCGCGATCACCCCCAAACACGAGAGAACTATTCTCAAGCGGTAGGTGCATCTTGGTGCGGTCTCCTCTCGGCTTTGCAACATCACCAAACTGAGCAAAGAACTCGCGATAGTCGACAGCACCGTCATTGTTCGTGTCAAACAACGCGAGTAGCGCGTCGAGCTCTTGTGGTGTGATAATGAGATGGAACTCGCGCAGTACGCGGTCGAACTCTTGTGTTGAAATAACACCATTGCCATCGCGATCAACAGCCATGAACGCTTTCTTCACGTCCGAGTGACGAGCTGCGATCTTGTCGTTGAGCATGATGCGCAACTTTTCAATCATAAGTGGATCGACGGCCGACCGAGCGACGTCCACGCCAGCAGGCGCTACCGCGGCGGCGCCAGCCAAGACCGTCGGCTTCTTGCGGGGGCTCTTGCTGTTTAACGCGCTCGTGACGCCAGGTGACTGTAGCGTGTGGTTCGTTGTCGAGCTCGGGCTTGTGGCAGCTGTGTCAGTGTCCTGCTGGGGCGGGGGCCGGGCGTAAATGAGCGAGAAGCCGACCGAGTTGGTGTCACCGTGCTGGAACGCGCTGCCAAAATGTGCGAGGAACGCGTTGTAGTCGACGAGATCGTTCCCGCTTGCCGACGTGGCGTCCGTGCGGCCGTTGGAATCGTCTTCAGTGCCGCGCGCGACCACAAACGCGTCCACCACGCTGGTTTCCACGGGCACTTCAAACGAGGCGCAAATGTCGACAAACTGGGCGCGTGCGAGTCGTCCGCGCTTGGCGCCATCCGCACGGCGGAACGCGTCCCTCACGAGCGGCCACGCGACGCGGAGCCGGTCTTTGAGCGTGTCGGAGAGCGCGTCGAGCTGCTGCGACTGCATCGTGTCGAGCAGCCGCATGTGTTCCGCGAGCCGCGTCTTCTTCTGCAGCAGCCGCGCGGACGCGACGCCTTGCTTGTGCTGTCGAAGCAAATGGACGAGCTCGTCCACGAACGGCTCGTACGCGACGGCGCGGTCTTTGTTCTCCTCGTACTCGTGGATCAGCGTCTGGGCCTCGTCGTTTGTGACGAGGATACCGCGAGTGCGGAACACGCGCTGGACCTCGCGGATGCCCAGAGGCGTGCGGCTCATCGCGAGCGCAAAGTTCGAGTCGAGGTTGCGGATATCGCCCGACACGATGAGCGGCTTCTTGCGCAGCTGGCGCGGGCTGAGGGGGCTCGCGGCCTCGGGCGGGCGCAACGCGCCTTCATACTGGGACGACTTGGCGGGCGACTGGGCCGTGTACGTGCGGCCACTTCGGCTCGCTGGCGACGGCGACGTCGGCTGCGCTGGCTGCTGCTTGACGGGCCGCGGCGTGACCGACGGCGCGAGCTGGCGCTGCATCGCGCGTGCCGTTTCCACTGCAGACTGTGCGATGGAGAGACGAGTCTGGATGGGGGGCGAGTCGCGAGTCTACGGAGTCACAAAGCGACAGCCGATAAGATTGCGCAGCCAGATATCGCGTATCGCGGCTCTGGGCGGAGCCACGGCGGCGAAGAGAGGTGCATGTTTCCCTTCCATTTTGCCGACACCAAACA
>JAADVT010000702.1:0-17239 GCA_023335895.1 Pythium rishiriense
CCTTCTCGGAGGCGCGCGCACGGGTGGTGCTGGACAAGATCATGAGCTTTGGGTACCGTCCCGTGGGGTCCAGGGCCAACGATGTGCTGACGCCGGCGTACTTGCTGAGCGAGGTAGAGAGAGAGAGAGAGCGATTGTGGAACGATGTGTAGGTCACAACGCAGGTCGAGTGACAGTGTGTGCTTTGTGTTGCGTTGTAGATTGAGAAGATCAAGGCTGCGGCGCCGCCGGGCGTGTCGATTGAAGTCGATGTGCAGAAGCCCACTGGTGTGACTTGAGCTACTTTGATAGATCTTCTGTCCGCATGCTAACTGGACAAACTCCCTGTCTCTGTGTGGGCTGACCTCGCATGAACTCGACTACACGGGGTAGGCGCCTTTGGACTCAACTTCCTCGCGCAGTTCCAGAACATTTATGCCAATGTCACCAACATCGTCGTGCGGCTCGCGACTACGACGCCACCCGATGGCGTCGACGTGCTGCGAGATTCGCTCATGCTTTCGTCCCATTATGACGCAGCCTTCGGCGCGGCGGCGGCATCAGACGACGGTGTGAACATTGCCATCATGATGGAAGTGCTCCGGTACTTTGCCCACAAGCCGCCTACCCACGGCTCGCTGATCTTCAACTTCAACGGTGCCGAGGAAACGATTCTCCAGGCGGCCCACGGGTTTATCACGCAGCACAAGTGGACCAAGTACATCCGTGCGTTCATCAACTTGGAGGCCGCGGGCGCTGGCGGCCGCGAGCTGCTTTTCCAGACGAGCAGTGACGAACTGGCCTTGGCGTATGCTGAAGGCGCCGAGTACCCGCACGCGAGTATCATTGGCCAGGAACTCTTCCAGACGGGCGTGATTCCTGCGGACACTGACTTCCGCGTGTACCGCGACTTTGGCGCGATCGCCGGCATGGACTTCGCGTACATTGCGAATGGGTACGTATACCACACCATGCTCGACGACGTCTCGCGTATTCAGCCCGGTGCGGTCCAGCGCTTGGGCGACAACGTCGTGGGCGTGGTTAAGCGGCTGACCAACGTACCGGACCGGCTTGCCAAGATCGCGTCGACGCCGCACAGCTCGAACACGCTGTTCTTCGACGTCGCAGGCCTCTTCATGGTGTCCGCGGGCAAACACACGGCGTTTCGGCTGTGTGCCAGTGTCGTCATCGTCTCCATGCTCTTTCTCAGGCGATCACCGATCACGTTCAGCGAACGCATTTCGGGTATGAAGCTCATGTGGCAGTGTATTGGGGCGGCATTTGGAGCTGGTCTGTGTATGGCGCTCGTGCTAACGCTCTTCGCGCCATTATCGTGGTACACTATGCCGTACCTCGGCGCGGCCACGTTCGTGGCACCAGCTCTCGCCGGCATGGTTGATCGCCTTGCTCGATTTCTCGACGAGAAGCGGCAGAAGACGACACGACTTGCCGAGCTTCTATGGCAGGTTGAAGCTAGTCTCTTCGAGGCCATGCTGGTGACGTGGCTTGTCTTGTTGATCTTGCTGCTGATCAAGTACATGCTATCGTCGTACATCATGGCTGTGTGGATTGCATTCCCGCTCGTTGGCCACGTGGTTTGTCGGTTGCTGCAACGCCTGCAACTGCTGCCTTCCAGCCTTTACATTGCGATCTCCCTCGCCGCAGTCGCGATCCCCGTCGTCCACAGTGGGTTTGTGCTCGTGCTCGCGTTCATGTTCTTCATCCCGCTTCTTGGTCGATCAGGCACGATCCTTCCGCCAGACATTGTCCTGGCTGTGCTCTTCATCCTCAGCGTTGTGGTGAGTTTCTCTGTCTCTATGTCAACATCCGCGAGCTTGTGACTGACGAAATTGGTTTGGCGTCGGATAGATCATGCTGTCGTACTCGTGCCGATTCTTTTGCTTCGTATCCCCGACCAAGCTCTTTGCGTTGCGCAACGCGCTGATCGGGATCTCGATCATGTCCCTCCTCGTGTCGACCCTCGTGTGCGTTCACCTTGTTCCGCACGCCCATGCGACAAAGAATCCTAACGATGATATCAATGTAGGAACCCATACTCTGTCGACACACCCAAGCGGCTCATGGTGCAGCACGTGCACCGCGACGTGCGGCTCCCCAACGGGTCCGTCGTGACGCAGGACGCCGGCATCTGGTTCAACGCCGTCGACTTCCGCGGCTCCGCATGTATCCGACCGTTTCTCGCGACCACGCGGTGGAAAAATGCCGCGCTTGTGGCTCCGCCCCAGGCCTTGACCGACAAGCTCGGGCTCTACGGCGACATGCCGTTCGGGAAACCCGTGCGGGACATGCTGCCTGAGCGTCATTCGTGGTACCTGCCCGCGAGCCCCCCAGAGTTCACAGCGACCGAGCTCGTGCCGGACCTCGAGGTCATTTCCTCCACATTTGACGCCACGACAAACCGCCGCACGGTCCACGTGCTGTTCACGGGGCCGGCACACCTCGACATTTTCATCGACGCGACCAAGACCCGGCTCACATCCTGGTGAGTGGTGGTGGTTGGATCGTTTTGCGTTTCCACGAGTACTATGCTGCTCGGGCATCTGTGGGGAAGGGACTCACTATCGGGGGGGGACCCATCTACGTGCATGTGTTGACAGGTCCATCGGCGACGGCGTGAACGGCCCGGCACCACACAAGAACGGCACGTACATCTTGCAGTTCGCGACGGGCGAGCCCCCGGCGGCGTTCCATTTTTGGCTCGAGGCCGAGACCGCGAACGCCATCGAGCTGAGCATCGTGGGCCACCACCTAGAGAAGGAGACCCCGGCGATGCGGGAGCTCATGGATGCGCTGCCCGCGTGGACCAACACAGTCGGCTTCGTCTCGACGTGGAGCATGCGCTCGATCTGAGAAACAGTCCTGGCCGAGCAAACCTTGAAGCATCGATTACCTATCATAAATAATACCTGTGTATGGCGATGTCCGTAAAACGGAGTATATTGGCGTGATGTTGGGTTTGTCAAACCTCTATAAATTTGTGATTTGAACCCAGAGCTCCTCTCACTGACGCCAGGACGCCGGTATGAGTTCTTTCGCGTTTGGGAAGCCAACAGAATCTCCGTCTCTTCGGTACGGTATTGGAAGACCCCAGATTCTCCCTCTCCAGCTGAGGGCTGCCAATGGGTATCGAGCTCCAAGCAGAGACGAGTCCTGGTCGAATCGGAAGAATGCGCCTGGTCGAATGATTCATGCCCCTAGTTTTCTGCCTAAAACTTCTTGGGAAAGCGAGAACACTCATCAAACTGTGGAGTGAGGAGAGTTCGATAGTTTTTGTTCGACTTTGCATCAAAACCCTCGTATCTTTGGACGCGAGGGTCCAACAAGGGCTGCGTGAGCATCTCTCAAACTTCAGACGTTCGATATTTTGGTCCTCACGTGTGTTTGCGTGCCCCTCGGCAAGGCGACGACCCCATTTTGCATCCTCCCGAAAACGTTCAGAGAGAAACGCTGATCTGATCTCCCAGGGGGTCGTCAGGCACGTGCCCTTCTTCGTTTCACGGGTGTCTTTGATACCGTAGATGATGTGGGCGAGGAACAAAGTTCCACACTATTATAGAAGTTGGTTCTTGGGCTCACATGGATTCCGGTTGGGGGAAGTCCTCCTCACTGGGTGTAGGACGGGAGGAAGTTGTCCATGCCGGTGCTTTGGCAAACCTGACAACTTGAACTTTGTGGGAGATGACCCTGGTTTGTTGGGCTTCTGGAATCAAGACCGTTCTATAAGTCGCGGAAGATCTCCAGCGGATGTTCTAGAGAGGTGCGCATGTACCCAAAAAACTGAAACGCTTGATCGCATGGCCGGCGACGACTCCGAGAGGCCACCACGAAGAGAAAAAAAATAGAACGATCAAACGATCTCTCGAGTGCTGCTTCAGTTCTTTGATCCACGGACGAAGCAGAGACTGTGGCAAGAGCATGTTTTCGTCCGAGAGGAGACAGGTGACGGGGCGATTGGTCCGCAATCAGTAAAGGTTGTTCCGCACTTTTGTACTGACCGTTTGCGGATCTTCAATGTGGATTGACGCCACCAGGAGCCATCTGGCGATTCTCTTCCAACACGCACCTGCCTGCGTTTGCCTCCATCCACTCCATTGCGGTTTCCAAATCATGGACCAGGAAGACAGGCTCGACCCCAAGGTCGGGTTGAACCATCCAATCCGGGCCCGTCCTTCGCGCCGTGTTGGCCTCCGTCATCGGCTGACAGAACCCCCACTGGACTGAAGTCTCCTGATTGCGATGTCTGCGGTCCATGCTGGCGGGACCTGAACAAGTGCAGATTTCCAAACTCTGTTCCGAAGTGCGAATCGTTCTTTCTCCCACACCAGCCAGCCAGTCAGCACGAAAAACTGGTTCGATATTTTTGCGATGATGCGTCGCTTGGGACTGCACGGTTAACGGCACACGTCTTCTGCAGCAGAGGCCCCTTCGCAAGACATAAACGGGCACACCCAGCGTCCACAAATCCAAAAACACTCGCGTGCAAAGTCTGCTGGTTTCACACTCTTCTGGGTTTGACAGCCTGCTTTTTCTCCTGCTATTTTCCGCTTTGTGCCCCTGCTGGCCGACTCCAAACCCACAAACGAGACCCATTTTGTTTGTGTTCTCGACGCGTCAGTTGGCGGGACCAATCGCGTTGGCACTCTGCCGCCCCACTGGACGACACGCCGCGCAGCCATTGGGCGCGACACACGCCACGTCGATCGGCCGGCGCACTCCCAATCGTGCGTGCCACCCCAGAGCAAACGGAACCAACTCCCAGTGGCGTGTTCTCTCCTACGGACTGGCTGCCCCGGATCGATCAACTTGGCATCCAACGTTCCCCACCGGCGGAGGCTGTTCTGGTGCCACGGAAACCAACACCGCAAACCTTTGGAACGAACTGCGTGTCCCACAGTCCGCGCTTGGACGGTGCAGGCCTGTCTCTATCGTAATCCCGTGCACGCGACTCGAGGGAACCCACCCGCTCGGCTCCCGAGTGTGACGGGCCGAACGCCAGCGCTCAACTCCGCTCTCACTCAGTCGAGAACTTGATCCCGCGGGAACGAAGCGTGCATCCCAAAGAGAGGGAGAACGGAGAACCAACCCGAACGGAGGAGACCCCGTCGACGCGCCGCGACGAAAGCTCGATATTTTTTCTCCAAAGCAGTTGTCTCACCCGATCGCGCGCGGCCCGTTTCCCAATCACACGCGAATCCTCGAATCCTCTCGCTGGCTCCTACCGGTACGCACCCGTCGTCCATCTTCGCCCGCGCGATTCCATCCTTCCACCGACGCGCCCCGAGCGCCGTCGACACTTGCCCGGACCAAAGAACAAGAACATTTTGATCACCCGGCGTGGTTCGATCAAGAAGAGAGAGGAGCCGCAGCTGCTACCGAGAAGCGAGTGTGCACGCGCCACCGACGCGCACGCAAACAGACACATTCCAAGACCAACGGCAGCTCGACCGGCGTCTGTACCGTAGAGCAAGAACAAAAAAAAACTCAAACACACGCGAGGTGTTCGCACACGGCATTTTCCCCAAGGTCTAACAATGGAGGCGCGACGCTCGGCGGCGGCGCTGCGACCCGCCAACTCGCTCAAGCGCACGATCTCCAAGTGCGGACTCGACGCCTCGGGCAGCGCCAACGACCTCAGCGGGTTCGCAGCCAAGAAGCTCGCGCCGCTGCAGGAGCCCGGAGCGCTCAGCCGCAGCCAACAGCAACTCCAGCACGAGGCCGCGATCCGGCGCCAGCACCTCCACTACTACCACCAACAACAACAGCGAGCCGCGTTCGAGGACGATGGCGAGCCCGTGCTGCTGCCGCGTGATGCACCGTCGTTGGCGCCGCCGTACGACGGCGCGGACGACGAGCACCACCCGAACGCGCACGAGTTCTCGCCCGTGGCGCCGTTCCGCTGGGACGACTCGATGCAGAGCGCCAAGAACCGGTACTACGAGTCGCTGCTCGAGTCATCGAGCGCGGCGTTCGCGTCGCCGTCGCCGCAACACGTGCTGTACGCGTACACACCCCACAGCGGCCGCTCGACCGACTCGACCGTGTCGTTTGGCAGCTCGACCGTGTCGCCGTACTCGCCCTACGCGGATCCAGGGCAGACGGCGGCGATGGCCATAGCCAATAGTCAGCACCAGGCCATGGGCGACCGCGTGTGTCTGTCGGCCGCGAATCTCCATGCGATCATGTTGTCGTACCTCGACGAAATGTTCCAGTACTATGATCTCGCGCGGACTTTTACGTTTGGCCGCGTCAGCGAGATGGTGCGGTCCGTGCCCTTTGCGTTCAAGTACATTCAAGGGCTCGTCAAGAACCGACTCGGTACACATACAGGTTCTGGCTTTTGGAGGTGTGGAACGGATCTAACTCAACGTGTTTTCTTTTCTTCCTTTTTTTTTGCTCCAGGCATCTCGTGGCACTTGGTCGGTTCGTTTGTGGAAAACGTGTTGGCGTTCATTTGCGACGAGGATATTCGCGACGCGAGCGTCAAAGAGTTTGCCGAGTTTTTGGGCAGTATCCAGGACAAAATGTACGAAGGCTCGGCGCCCACGGGCAACATCTTCGCCAACCTCTTCGAGTTTTTCCAGACTGTGCTCGCCAAGTTCAAAAAGTACCTGATCGAGCGCTGGCTGGCCGTGCAACGCATCCAGTTCCCATGCGAGTTTGGCAAAAAGTCGGACACGCTGTTCCTGTGCATGGAGTGCCACCGGGAGCATTTCTAAAGAAACGGTCCGCACCGGAACCAAAGCAAGTAGATTCATGTGGGGCAGTAGGTGTGATTAGCTTTTTTTCCCCAGACGGGTGATTTTATTCTAACTTATTCAATATTCAAATTTTTTGGGGGGGGGGGAGAATGACACGTGTGGTTCATATACGCGAAGCGCGTGTTCAAAGAATGCCGTCGGGGCCGCGTGCGGACGTGCGCACATCACGAGCCGCTTGGCCACGTCGACTCCGACGCCTAGTTCGGCCATGAGCAGTGCCACACACACGACGATCGACACGGTCGTGCCGGTCTCACAGCAGAGCAAGATGCCGTCAAATGTATCCACAAGTTGGTCCCCGTCTAGCTGAGCGTACTGCGCGTCCTGGAGGCCACGCAGCAGTCGCTGGACAAAGCCAGCCACAGTGCGGATCGCCTCGCTCGCGACGGCCGCTGGTAGCGCGTTGTCTCGGCGCCGCACGAGAAACTCCATGTGGCCGAGCTGGAACAGCGTGATGCGGTGGTGCTGCTGTGCACCAAGTTTCCCCAGCGATTCGACCGTCGGGTACGTCTTCGCTACCGCCTCGAGACTTGTCAAGGCTCGCTCTGCGCCGTGGACGAAATCGTCGTCGGTGTCGACGGGCGTGGCCCCACAGTGGACAATGTGGCGAATTCGCTTTTGGACGAGCAGCTCTGTGTGCGATGGCTTGAGCGTCGTGACGGTCGAGCCGATCCACACGCCCGGTATGACGAGCTGGAGATCGGCCCACACGGCCGCGTGCTTGTCGCGGCGTGGAGCCCACCATCGGTCCAGTGCCACGGCGGTGTCGGCGGACCAGAACGAGACGTACTGCTCGATGGAGCGGCGAGCCCTGACCAGCACATCAATGTCATCCAGGTAGCGGTTCGTGAGTAACGCGTGCAAGTTGACCAACTCAATCTCAAACTCGTCGCGGACGTCCTGGTCATCGTCTGATTCGGATTGATTCGTACCACGGAGTCGCATCCGCTCGCGCTGCGCGTGAAGAAGCGAGAGCGCGATGTAGCGCCGGAGACACTCCATGTGGCACTGCCTGAATTGAGCGTCTCGCAGCTCGAGCACGCGTGGCTGATACGGCAATACAGCGGCAATGCCATCGTCGTCGGCAGTGCCGTTTCGCGCCATGGATCAGGAAAAATCTTGTGCGGCTTTTCAAGATTGATCAAACCCATCCTGTGTATAGGATCTTCTATTGGAGAGGTATACGGTACATCGTTTCAAGTGTAGCCATATTGGAATCAACTCAGTAGTTGAGAAAGGCAGGGACGCGAGCACCCTTGGCGGCAAGGTAGTTGCGGTACTCACGAGCAATGTACGCCTGCGGGATTTCCTGCTGGAGCGCGGCCGCGCGCTGGGCGATCGGATCGGGCGGCGCGTTGGTCGCCGAGACGGGAGCGAGCGAGCCTCGCGGTGAGATGGGACCCGCTATCGTAGTAGCAGTGGCGATCCGGTCGGGCTGGACGGTGCCACCACGACTCGCGCTGCTACTGCTCGCGGGTGGTGTCGTGGCAACCGTGACTAACGACGAGCGCGGCGATCGGATCGCGTGGGAAGTCGCCGGCGGAGCAGCCGCCCGACGAGCAGCGGAGACCGTCGGCGCGGCGCGCATGAGTGGGACTACGCGTGGAGACGCCGAGGGCGAGCGCAACAGATTCGGCCACGCGTGCGGGTGGGTGGGCTCTTGCTGCAGCCTCGCCAGTGCGTCTTTGTGTGGCTGGCGGCGCTGGTTTGGGCTTTTGCGTTCGCAGCGGTGGCGCTCTACGGGCGGCGGCACGTCGTTTGGGTATAACTCGGCTAGCGTCTCTTGCTGGGTCTGGTGGAGCGGCCACCACTCCTCGCGTGGCAGGTACCACGACCCATAGGAGGCCTTGATACCCCGCGGTGATTTTGGCACACCCAGCACCAATGATGCGTTTTGTGATTCTTCTGGACGGGTCGGAGATGACGTCGCGTTGCCCTTGTTTTTTCTTGTCCTGTTCGGCCTGGTGGATCGCCGCCGTTGTGCTTCACGCACAGTTTCTTCTGAAAGTGGGAAAAGGTCTTCGACCAGGTCCTGACCCATCAATGCTTGCTGCCCGTCGTCGTCGTCCTCGTCATCTAACAGGACTACCGGGAGATCCATTGCTACACAAACGTGAGCAGATTTCTGCCAGCGAATGTGGATTTCATCCGGACGGCTTGAGAGCTCGACACTCTTGCGTTCAGTTCGGCGCCGCTGGCGGTCTCGAATCGCTCGTAACTCTGGAATGTCATCGGCTTGACTGCGTCGCCCACGGTCGTCTTCGTCGTCACTATCGAACGTGTCGCTGTCGTTGTCGTCACTCTTCTCGCTATCGCTGTCACGGTCGCTGTCATCGCTAGCCGCTGGGCCGACCAGCGAATGTGGGGCACCCGTGCCTAGCGCAGAGAGCCGGCGTTGGGGAAGCAGTTCGACATTTCGCTCTTGTGAACCATTCGTTGGAAGCACCGACGACCGCCGTGTGCCCGGCGGTATCATGGGCTGAATGCTCGTCGCTTGCTCGTGGTGTCGCCCGTGGCGCGGGCTCGCGAGGCGCCGCACTGGCGTAAGCGCCATGGCCTCCATCTCAGCCATGACTTTGTCGAGCATCGCCTGACGCTGGGTCTCGCCCATGAGATCGTACAGCACGCGCTGCTCGCGTGCGTCGGCAGCGTCCTTGGCGGCGCGCAACCGAGCCTGCTCCATGAGGATCTCCTCGCGCGCGCTGGCATTATCATACGAGTCGACGGGCCGGAATGGCTGAGCTTGGCGATGAGGTGACTTTGGCAATGGCTGCGGTGGTAGAAACGTCCACTGCACATCGACGCAAGCCGCTGGCGGGGGCAGCGGGGAGCGAGGTGTGCGGCCCTGCGCGCTGGGTTGCCGCCTCGGCGAGAACGCGAACGCGTCAGCCATGTTGGCCATATTGGATGCCACAAGTTCGTAGAAGACAAAGCCCCATGAGGTTCTTGCTAGCTAAATATAAGCTGACCAAGGACAGAGTCTCGCGGGTATGGGCAGCGACGTGGCGTTCCCCATTCGTGCAAGGCGGAATAGATCGGTAGGTTGCGACTCCGCCACTCTGGATGAGATTTTGAATGTGTCCATTGGCACGCATTGTGTGTGTCAACCGGCCCTCATCCCACCGGCCATTCCTCGAAATTGAGAGAGGGACAAGTTGAGACCATGGCATTCGATATCGTATAACGGTGCACAGCGTGGACTGACACGTTGAAGCAGACGACTATGGAGACTCAATAGGTGAACAACAGCGTGGGCAGTTAGGTCGGCTCCCTTCTTTGTGGAGATTGTCGTTCGAAGCAAACTGAACGGAGGGTGACTGCAACGAAGCTGCTCGCTCGAACCAGATTGGCAGTGCCATCCGTCAATCACTAAAGCGTGCCCACGGCGGCTAAAATTAAAATAGAAAAGCGGTCGGATAGCACACAGTCGCTCACACCCTGGTGTGTGCCTCCTGCTCATTGTGTTTGCAGTCCGTCGCCACACAACCAAATCCCCGCCTGGCCCGAGGAGCTCCATCGACGGTAGGATGGTGCGGCAACATGACCAAGACGCCACCGCTGAGGTGGGCGGCCGGAAATCCAAGTCGGCCGAGGTCGAACGCTCGTTGGGGCTCAGCGGGTGGGAGACGCCCGACGACGAGCCGCCACGGCCCGTGACGGCAGCTCTTCCCGCCAGAGCCACGGACATGGCTGCCAATCCGCCGAGCCGAGCGGGTAAGAAGAGCGGCAGGGCGACGCCCACCGCTGCACCTACCGCCGCGCCCATGGACGGCTGGGGAGACTTCGATACCGACCGCTTGCTGCGCGAGGAGTACGCGATCGCTCAGGAGATGGAGGAGGCTATTCGTACACCAGCTGTAGACATGGGCGACGCATCACTGCGCCGGGAGAGCCGGGATAATCGACTCGAGGCACTGGCCAAGCACACGGGCAAGCCGCCGCCGCCCGTACGCGAGCCGTCCAAGCAGGTGCTGCGGCAGCGCACGCTCGCGGTCATGGAGCTCGCGGCGCCGGAGGGGATCCCCCCGGACGTGATCCACTCGCCTGTGAAAAGCGCGCTCAAAAAGTCTCTCGTGACGAACCGCCGCCGCGAGATGGAGCCGCTCGACGACAGCGCCAAGCTGCCCAAGATCAAGCGCGGGCTCGTCTCGGCAGTGTCGCCCACGCCGCGGGCCATCACGGGGCTGTTCGGGCCGCACATTGACGACTCGATCGAGACCCGCGCGGTCATTTTCCAGCGGTTCCTACCCGTGTGGAGCCTGATGTCGTCACGTGGGTCGGATTTGGCAACGGCGTCCACCAAAGTCGGCGAGGGGGCCGCCGCCCCCACGAGCCAAGGCAGTAGTAGTAACTCGTCGACTTCCGTGGTCGCGCGGGACTGCAAGTCGCCGTTCGAGTGTAGCATGGTGCTCACCAAGATTTGCAAGACCATCGGCATCACGCTCACGGCGTCGCCGCCGCCCGAGGTCTGGAGCTCCCCACGGCGGCGGAGCAGCAGCACTGGTACGTCGCTCAACGCCCTGGTCGGAGGAGGACCATCGTTCGCCGATGTAGACCTCGACTCGTTCTGCGAGTTTGTCGTCCGTAATGCGCTCCAGCCGGCGATGCACCACTTCCGCTTGGACCGCGACGTCGGCGAGTACCTCCACACGATCGACGCTGTGGTCCACGGGCTGGTGACGCGACGTGAGACGCTTGAGATGGGTTCGATGGCGTCTCCGCCGCTATCGCAATGGCGACTACGCGAGCTGAACGAGCTGCAACCCGTGCTCCCGTTGTGGAAGAAAGGCATCCATTTCATCCAGAAGCAGGCTCCCCCCGTGAAGGCCAAGGCCACAGCGTCTGGAGACCCACCGTCACCAGAGGACCAGGCGCGGGTCGACACTGACGCGCTCTCGTCGATCCAGAGCCGTGGTGGCGACGTGGCTGTGATCCAGGCGACCGATTTGTCGACACGCTACAACAAAAAGCTTCCGGCCCACGAGGCAAGGGCGCTGCAGGACGCAAACTTGCGTCGCAAGCTCCAGCTGCGGAACTCGTGGCAGCCACGGGTCGTGGCCGCAGACGGTCTCGACAAGGTACGGTGTGCATTCTGGATCCCGAGAGGGGACCTACCCGATGCTCAACCCGCTGTTGGTCGCCTTGGCTCCTAGGTGGCTGACCCGCCTGGTTCTTCTCCTCTTGTGGGCAGCTCCATCCTCCTAGTCGAAGCCGCGGCGGTGCCTACGCAGGCCGCCACACAAGTTTACTCTTCCAGTCGGCCGGACAATCAAGCCGCTGAGGTGTCGCCACGCAATGATTTCGGTCCACCGGGTCGCACGGATCGCACGCCCGCCGTGCTGCTACTCTGTGGGTCCTGTGTGGACGAACAAGAGGCCACACTCTGGTGCTCGGCGTGCTTTGCGGTGTTCTGCTCAGCCTGCTGGACAGCCACCCACAGCTCCACCGTGGACATGAGCTGTGTGACCAACCAACAGGAACTGACGCTCTCGGCACCATCAGCGAGACCGCTTTTCACGCAGCGAGGCACGCTTGCACCGCCTGTCGCGATGGTCTACTTACCCACAAAACCTATCTCGACCGGAAAACTCCACAAGGGTCCTTCGTCGCATCCCGGAACCAATCAGATGGATGACCCTGCTCGAGAAAGCAGCGACAGTGAGGAAGAAACCAACGACAACGACGACCACGGTCTCGCGAGCGCGATGTCGTCGCATGCTATCCTCCCTGCGATCAAGCCGCCACTGCCTAAGGTATCAGCTCTCCGCAAAATAGGTGCGGGCCACCGCAGCGCACCGACGTTGGATTCCACTGCCAGCGTACCGCTGGCGTCAGCCATGGACTCGACCGCGAACCTACTCAAGGCGCTCATGTTGGGCACGGCGTCGTCGGCCTCGGTGTTGGGCTCGTCTTCCACGGAAGCTTCACCGTGGTCGTCGTCGTCCGACAAAAGAAGCACCTCTACGACAGCCAAGGCTGGTGTGGGTACACGACGCAAGAAGCTCCATCCGTCGGCGATCACGCTCGACGCGGCCACCCTGCTCCCTCACTAGCTTCCCAGTAGTCTCATTTTAACTCTCTTCCGTGGATCCAAAAGGCCACATACAATAATGGCGCGGCGTCTCCATCCGCTGGTGCCGTCGTAATCTCGTTGAACACGCGCTGGCTCTGGAGCACCACGAGTCGGTCGCGCTGCGCGTGGACACGCTGGACTCGCGCGTCGCTCTCTAGCGCAGTCCGCAGCCGTAACTCACGTGGCGCGTCATTGAGAAAGTACACACACGTGAGCTTGAAGCCATTGTCCTTGTCCCCAGCGCCACAGTCGAGCCGCAGCCGCTGCTGGTCGTCGCGTGCTTGTAGTTCGTGGACAGCCGTGCAGTGCGCAAACTGTGCGCACAGCGTCGCCCGGTCGCCCCGTTTGGCGTTGATCTCAAAGGGCAGCGCGTGGAGCTTGACCAGCAACTCGGCGAGCGCCGGGTATTCCTTTTCACACTCGGCTTTCTCGACAAACCGCATGCGGCCCGAGCCATTGGCGGTCGCTGCCGACGCCTCGAGGAGGAGTCCGTTTCTGGCCATGCGTTGTGCGTCACTATGGACGAGCGGCGCCCAGTCGTCGCCCATGAAGCCGTCGAGCACGCCAACCCCGGCGATCGTCTCGGTATCCAACGGCCCGCGACTCAAGAACGCATCCAGAAACTCATCGGGGAGCTGGTCCCAGCTGGCTTCCTCGGCGCGCGGGTCGGCGACCGTGCGCGCGTCGTTGGCGAGCAT
Organism: Pythium rishiriense; assembly: GCA_023335895.1. Lineage (NCBI taxonomy): Eukaryota > Oomycota > Peronosporomycetes > Pythiales > Pythiaceae > Pythium > Pythium rishiriense. Next base: position 13,530 of record JAADVT010000702.1, read on the forward strand.
CACGTGCTTTTTGTAGTTGATGCGGTGCACCATGGCCAGCACTTCGCGCCCAAAGGCCTCTTGGAGCACCTGCGGGAGCAGCAGCTGCTCGGTCGCCGCGTCCATGATCTCGCCCTGCGCGGCGCCGCGCTTCTTGACGTTGGCCAACACGCTTTGGGCCTTGGCCTGGACCTTTGGCATGAGCGCGAGCAGCTCGTCTTCGTACCACGGGTCTTCGAGCAGCTCCTGGAGATTCTTGGGTGCGTGCGCGAGCTGCTCCTTGGGGATGCCCGGGTAGATCAGTGACTGGAACTCGTGCTGCTGGAGCAGCTTGGCGAACACGCCGTCGTCCAGCACGACCTTCTGGCCGCTCGCGTTTACTCCATCCTTGTTGCAGCCGAGCTTGAGCCGCGAGAGCATGTACCGCCACCGCCGCTCGTCCTCGTTCTCGAGCCGCGTCGAGCCCGTGCCTTTGTCCACAACCGGCTTGACGATATCCTCCTTCTCGTCGTAGATGCCCGACGACTGTTTAACCTTGGCGTGGTGGAAAAAGCCCTTCTTGATGGGCCCTGCGCTGCCCGACGGCTTGGTCGCGCTTGACTGCTTTTGCCGGAGCTGCTGGATCTTGGCGCGCGCCTTCGTGGCCTCGGTGGGGTCGTCCAGTTTGGTGATGGCCTCGTAGGCGTCGAGCGCGTCGGTCCACTTGGCGAGCGCCTCGCACGCCGCGGCTTTCCGAGCAAACGCTTTGGGCCACTTGGGCGCGAGCGTGATGGTCTGCTCGGCATCGTCCAGCGCCTGAGCGTACTGCTTGAGCTGGTGGTGTGCAGCCGACCGGTTGCTATACAACACCTAATATGTGTGTAGCACGAGTGAGTTTTCACGGCGTTTTTTTAGGACGAACCACACGCACACCATACATGGTTGTGAGGGTTCTTCTCGATCGCCTGCGAGTACAGCGCGACCGCCGCCGCGAAGGCCTTGCGCTGGAACGCCGCATTGCCTTTCTCCCTCAAGGTCTCTGTTCGTAGCACCAAAAAAGCGCCACAAAAGCGTCACCGGTCACTGTGATGAAGAACCTTACAAAAGCCATCGACGGATCCTAGACGGCCTCACCGGACACCTGGACATCGATCTCCAGCGCTCTCTCGCTTGCAGCGTCGACGTCGAACGCGCCGTCGCTACCGATCTCAAGGACCTCCTGGCTGCGCATCTCGTGTCTCTCCGTCTTTCCGTCGTCAGTTGCTCGTCTCCTCCAGTTTTATGGAAGGAAAACCCCTGCCACCCACCGGCGCGGCAGTTGAAGGGGCATCCTGCCGTATGGGTTGGCTCTACTTGAGACCTTCGATGGGCCTTCGAGAAGCGATACACTGATACACTGTGAAACCACATAAAATGTAGCCATCTCACCCCTCATCCCGCGGTTGTTTACCACACTACTGATTTTCACGCACTTACACCGGGACAGAGTTTTCCTCCTACGACTGCTGCTTGGTATCGAGACCCGGGAAGATGTCGTTGCGGATCAGGCTGCGCAGCGACCACGGGTTCACGCCGTTCTCGTCGCCGTAGATGCGCCAGCTCCAAAACGTCCAGCCGCCATTGACGGCCGACCGCATCACGTCCATTTGCTTTTGGCCAAACTGCTTGAGCCGCTCCGTGTCCTGGAACTTGCCGGCCGTCGCAAAGCTAAACTCGCCGATAAACATCTTCTTGTCGCTCTTGCGTTTCCACGCCTCGACGTCGTCGCGGAACTGGGTCATGGCCGAGCCCAGCAGATCGTCCTCGCTAGTCTGCTCGTAGCCCCAGACAAAATAGCGGTGCCATTCGACCCAGACGTTGGTCGCGCCGGGGAGCAGCTCGGTCATAAAGTTGGCCGACTGCTCCCACAGCAGCGGCGCGATCGTGAGGATGCAGTTGTTCCCAGCGTCCTGGCGGATGGCCTTGTACGCGTCCTCGTAGTACTTGTACAACACGGCGTTGCTGGTCGTGCCGCCCGGTTCGTTCAGCAGACCAATCCCCAGGAACGCGTCTTCGTTCTTGTACCTATCGGCGAGAAACACGACCGCGTCCAGTGTCGACGCGAAGTTCTCAGGGTAGTCCGACCAAAGCGACTTGGACGGCTGCTCGGGGGACGAGTGGTCGGCGCCGTTCTGGGAGCCCTTGGCGGCATGCATGCTAATGAGCACGGCGACGTTGTACTTGTTGGCCCAGTCTCGAATGAGCTTGTCCAAATAGTCGAGCGCTCCGGGTGCATAATTCTTCCACTGGTTCGCGCCGCTCGTGTCGTGGTTGTCAAAGCCCAAGATCCAGTACCCGACGGGCACCCGTACCGTGTTGAGTCCAGCCCGCGCGATCGCGGCGATCTCGTCCTCGGTGATAAAGTTGTCCCGGTGCCACTTGAAATGCCCGACGGCCGTGTCGTACTCGGTATTCTTGAATGCTGTTTGCTCACCCGAGTTGGCCTGCGCGTCCGAGAGACCCTTCCAAATGTCCGAGTCCGAGTTCATCCAGTGCTCCGACACGAGCCAGCCGCCAAGGTTCACACCTTGGCTCGGCACAGTGCCCGCGCGGATCGCGTACTGCACATGGCCGCCCGATTGCTGCCCTTGTGAGTTGTTGAGAAGCGGGGACGTGGTGTTGGGCTCTGCTGTCGTGGCCGATGGCTCAGGCGCTGGGGTGAGTGGAGGCGTCGGTGTCCGCGTCACAACGGGCTTCCGCGTGGGCTTGCGAGTAACGCTCGGAGACGGAGTCGCAGTGACCTGGTTCACGAACGCGCTTGACACGGCGTCTCCGGCGACCTCGTTGATGAACGGTACCACTTGGGCGTCCGTGTCAGTGGGCACGACGTACCCTACGGGCGAGTTTGGGTCGGTCTTGTTGAAGCCGTTAGCTACAGCACTGCCCACTGTCGCCAGCAGCAGCGACGCGCAGCACGAGAGAAGCTTCATCCTGGTTGCGAGAGGGCACTTGATCGTACTGGAGTTCCTTCTGAAATGAGAGGAATCCTTTGCCAGTCTCTCGATGGCGTACTGATCAGACTACTCACTCAATCACTCAACTCATGGTCCCGGCTCCTGATAGACGGAGGCGTGTCCTTCTCTGGATCCCATCTACGCACCCTTTCGCTTTGCCCCCTCCAGTCCAAGCATCTCTCGGGGCAGCGACAGGCAGGCCCTCGGTGCCACGCGCCATCGAGAACGCTCGCACCACACGCTCGAGTCGCCATGTGGCGTGGCGGCACAATCGGGAATCCAGTTCGCGCCGACCTACGAGCCTCGACATGCTATGGTCCGAGTCGACGTGGCGCATCAAGCCCAAAGTGGCGGCCGACTCGTTCTGGACAGCGGACAGCGACGAAGCAGACGAGCGCGTCCACGGAAAGGATCGCGAACCCATTTTCCCATGGAGCTCTTCGGTTAACCAATGAAAAGTATGGATCGGTGGGTATCGGAGACGTGATTGGTGGGAAACTAGGCCGCCGAAGGAAATGCGTGGAAAGATTCGTGGCTTCACCAGAAGATCCTCGTGACAGTGAGGCAACAGCCTGCACCAGTGCGGCATCGTTCTTAGGGACAGACACTTCCGATTCAAGTTCCGGAGGAAAAATCATCTTCATACGTTTGGTATTCATGAACACACGCACACGCCACAGTTCTTTCATTCATCAAGCTTCCTCCTACGTTCGCTTGATTCGGACCAAGTAAACACACGTCACATGTAACCCATTCCCA
>JAADVT010000703.1:0-17231 GCA_023335895.1 Pythium rishiriense
CAAACTTCCCAAGACCTTCAAGCTCAAAAAGATCTACTTCTACTGGATCACGCGCGAGCAAGAGGCACTCACGTGGTTTTCGGAGACCATGAACCAGCTGAGTGCGATGGACACGGAAGGGCGTTTGGAGATCCACAACTATTATTCACCGCTGAAGGAGAAGTCCGTGATCGAGCCACTCCATGCATTGCAGAAGCTGATCCACGACATGGACGGTCAGGATATCATCTCGGGCCTGTCGACGCGGCAGCTGACGCACTTTGGTCGCCCTGACTGGAAAAAAGAGCTCAAGCGTATCGCATCGCAACAAGACACGTCACTCGTTGGACTCAACGGCAACATGAAGAAACTCCGTGTGGGCATCTTCTTTTGCGGGCCCAAGCCCTTGGGCAACCAGATCCACAGCGACTCCACCGCGTTCAACCAGGACGACACGCGCAGTGCGCCGAACGTGCTCTTCGACTTTCACAGTGAGAACTTTTAGACCACGAGGGCACGTAGTTTTTTTTGTTTGTATGTGCGTTCAATGTTTCAATAGTAGGAGCTTGTTATTTAGTGCTGGCGGCATCACTGCAGTGCAAGAGCACTTGGGAAACAGCTCTCGAGTCCTCCAGTCATCATTGCTCCAACACACTCGGATCTGGTCATTGACATGGCTACATATCTGATACAAACACTTGTTGACAATTTTTCAAACCATGACGATCAGTTAAGAACTTCATTTGTGCCACCTCATCACTTGAGCTTCCCCCATCAAAGCGACAAGCTCCGGACTCTCTCTCTCTCTCTCTCTCTTCTCGGCGGCGGGCAGCAACCATGGACCTCGTGAAGCAGCAAGTGGACGAGGCCAAGCGCATCTGGAAGAACAAGCGCCAGCTCTCCCACCAGATCCTGAACCTCGCGATGGTCATGCTCACGGCGCTCATGCTCTGGAAGGGGCTCATGCTGTACACGCAGAGCGAGTCGCCGGTCGTGGTCGTGCTCAGCGGCAGCATGGAGCCGGCCTTCCAGCGCGGCGACATCCTATACCTTGACAATACGGTGCGGCTCTCGTCGTATGGGGTCTCTACTCGGACTTGCGCTCATGGAGTTGTTTGCGTGGGCCCTCGTAGAAACCGCACCTCGACATTGGCGACATTGTCGTGTACAAGATCAAGGACCGCGACATCCCGATCGTCCACCGCGTGCTCGAGAAGCACGTCCGGTACGGACCTCCTGATCAAAGGAAACACTCTGCTGGTTGGCTGACTTGTGCTAAATGGACGCGCGCCACAGGAAGACGGACGGCCACGAAGTGTACCTCACCAAGGGCGACAACAACAACGTCGACGACCGGTTCGTTTAACTTGTCGTTATGGCACTACAAATGACTTTGTCAGGACTAATTACGTGTGGATGGGGTGGCTGTATCAGCGGTCTCTACGCCGACGGCCAGCTGTGGCTCGAGCGCGATGATGTCGTGGGTATCGCACGAGCGTACGTTTGTTCCCCCAGTGAAGCGGCGATGGGTCACTCTGGGTGCTCACATGGAGGAATTATCTTGTTGTATAGATCGGTGCCGTATGCCGGCATGCTCACGATCCTGCTCAACGACTACCCGATGTTCAAGTACGTGCTCGTCGGCGGCATGGGCCTGCTTGTCTTCACACAGCGCGAGTAGGTGCCGATCGTAGTCAGGGCAAACGGGGATATTGCTCCCCCATTAGGATGGCCACGCTCCCAGACTCAAGGACACTAACAGACATACACACTCGGAGCAAGACCAGGCACGGTCGTCTTTGTTACGATGGACTGACCGCATTAGTTCGCGCGCTTGAGCTCGCTCTTGAGCGCCTCGAGCGCCTGCAGCTGCGGCGTCAAGTCGAACGGCAACACACTCGCGGCGTCGAACCGCGGGCGCTCGACCGGCTGGAACTCGCTCGCGATGCGGCGGTAGGCCTTGTCCTGGATGCGCTGGCGAAACAGTCCACGCCGCTTCTGGCGCTGCGTGAGCTCCTGCAGCAGCACATTCACAGTCTTCAGCCGGTCCGCGAGTTGCCAACACACTCCCTGTGGGTCGGTGGCCTGCGCGTCCTCGTCGCCGCCGAGCACGAGGTCCAAGCACAGCTTGGTGCGCAGCTCGAGCCGGCGCCAGTGCGTGGCCTCAAGCTCGCGCATGGGCTTTTGCCAGTCGACGTGGAGCACGTCGTGCTGCTTGCCCTGGATCCAGTACTGGCGAATCCACTCCATCTCGAGCTCAGTGTGCGCGCTCTGCTCCTTGAGCACTTGTTGCGCTGTGAGCAGGCGCACGTCGGCCTCGTGGCCGTCGACAAAGGGCACGCTCGAGAGATCGTACGCTGCCTCGAGACGCGCCAAGATCGACGCAAGCGTGCTGTCCGACTCGACGGCCACGCGGTGGGTCGTGCTGACGCGCACGCTCGAGCCCGTGAGCACCATGTGCTGGTGGTCGTGGTTGAAGTCGCCCAACAAGTAGTACGCGTCACCGTCCCGCGTGGCCATAGACACGGCCGGCGGCGCCTTGGTCGGCTTCTTGGCAACGTCCACAGCCAGCACAAAGCCCACCGGTTTCGCGCGCTTCTTGGTCTTGGCGCTCCCTGCAGAGGCCTCGCCTGTTGTCTCAGGCGCGAGACGCAGCGCGATCCGCCAGTCGCGCTCGGGTTCGTCCGTCTCGGCATGCTTGCGCTTCGCGCCGGTCTTTTTCTTTTTCTGCTGCTGCGGGCCGTCGAGCATGCAGTTGTAGACCCCAATCGCGGAAAAGTCCTGGAGCGAGCTGTCGGCGTGCCAGCTCACGCTGGTCTTGCCGAGCCCGTAGGTCTCATCATCCTTGAGTCCGAGATCCCAGTTGGAGAGCGGCTCCATGTAGTTGATGAGCGTCAGGTTGTAGTCGCAACTACCCATGGGGTTGGTCGCCTTTTGCATCGCGCGCTGGGTGCGCGCCGTCATCTGCGCGTTCAACGCGTGGACCTGCTTGAACCACGGCGCGGCATGGGGCCCCGACCACGCGTGCGCAAAGATGCGCAGCCCCAGGTACTTGTACGTGATGCCCGGCTCGCCGACGAGCGTGCGCCGCACAAACGTGCGCGAGAGGTTCTTGCCGCCGGCCATGACCACGTCGTACTGGAAGTACGACTTGTCACGTAAAGTCTCAAAGGCCTTTTTGGCCGCGCGGTGGAACGCCGGGTCGATGGTCGCGGCCGGCTCGTGCACAAAGCCTTGGTACGACGCCGCCAAGAGCTTTGCAAACTGCGGGTGCGCCGGCGTTAAGAACTTTTCGCTGCCTTCGTACTCAAAGCCGGCGGCTGCCGCCGGCTTCGTGGCCTTGCTCGACGGCGGCTTGGGGCCGGCGTGGGGCGTGGCCTTCTTGGCCGGAGGCTGAGACGCTGGCGCATGGGTCTCCTGCTTGGACTGCTTGCGCGCCACGGCCTTGGCCTTCTTCTTGAGCCGCTCCTGCTTCTTTTGCAGCTTCTTGGCGGCCGCAGCGTCCATGGCGACCCTGAGTGTCTCGTGATTTTGTGCGTGATACCCTGTTGGCTGGTCTGAAGGACGAGAGCTCTTCGTTCCGTACCTTCGTGCGACCTGATGAGATGAATGTTGCGTGAAGGATGGCCAAGTAGCCATGTCACCACATCAAATCTGGGACTTGTGAGGAAACAAGCATTCTTGGGTTGGACACAAAAGATGTGTCTCTTTTTCTGGTATTCCAAACGGGCAATATAATCGCTGTCAACTACATACTCCTAATAAATACTAAAGGCTCGTTTTGCTAACGTGTTGCATGGGGCGGGAGACGTGGAACAAATGGTCGTCATGATGTGCCGCCGCGGGTTCCGAGACTCATCGCCAAGTCTCACGCAGTGAGAACCGCAGATGTGGCGGCCGCAGCGGAACGCCAGCGCGGTGTCCATGTGGATCGTCATGAGGATCCCCATGGAGCACATGCACGGCACTCGAAACGCGTTGGCCATTCCCGAGCGGCTCCAGCAGCGCAAATCAGCTCCGTCATGAGGGAGAGATTGCCTCGCGAACCACGGGGTTACACACTTGCGAGAGAAAGGCGACTCACTTCGACCACGTCGGCGCATGAAATTCACATCAAAAGGAGAGAGTTTGTTTACAACCAGTCGTAGTCGTCGTCGACAGGCGCGACAACCTCGACCGGCACGGGCACGGCAAGAGCGACGATGGCACCGCTGTTACGCTCCTGCATCTCTTCGAGGCGCTTGCGTAGCTCGAGCATCTTGTTACGGATCGTCGGCATCACACTTTGCTTTTGCGCTTCGTACTGCGCGACGCGGCGCTGGATCTCGTGCTCCTGGCGGACCTTCAAGTTGCGCCACGCGCGCTGGATGGTCTGCGCCGCCTCCTGCTGAAGCAGCGACTTGGTCTTGACCGGTCGCGGGCGGAATGCTGTCGGCGGCGGCGGCACGGATGCACACCGCTGCAACGCGAATTTTGTCATTGGAGGCGCACTCGCCGTCATACCTAGCTCTGCCACTTCGTCGTCGTCCTCATCGATCTCTTCATCGCCAAACAGGACATGAACGTCGCGCTCGACATCGACATATGGAGCACAGGACTCCAGATCGACGGATCGCAGACGCTTTCGGGTCAACACGAGTTCGTTGAGCGACTCGACAGCGTTGGCGGTCTCTTGCGTGACGGCGTGCGGGATCGAGGCAAACTTGATCTTCTTACTGCAACGAAGCTTGCGGTTGCGGCGGCGCTTCGGGCTGGTAGGGGAAGTGACGGTGTTGTCGTTGACAGTCTTCGGCTCAAGGTCGGGTTCAGGCATCGGGGTGACCGGTGTAGGCAGGGTCGTCGTCGTGGTCGGGGCGGCAGGGGTGGGTAGAGCAGTCGAAGGAGCCGGAGTAATCTGACGGCGGCGCCATTTCATCTGCACTGCGAGCACCGCGCGCTCGGTCTGACGCGTTTCCACGGTCTTGTGGAGGGCGAGGAGCGTGACAGTAACACGCTGGATAGTGGAAAGCGAGACATGAGTGCGCGGGACGGCGCATTCCACTTCCTCGGTCGGGGTCTCTTCCTTGTCAATCGGCTTGTCACTTCGGTCGAGCATATGCGTGATGTCACTCAACGAGGCCTTCTCTAGCGTCGTCGGGATCGGGTCCACGACGCGAGAAGCGGGCATAACTGAAGCCGAGTTGCGTCGCATCAGCGTGTCCTTGCGTGACGACGCGCGCGGCAGCAGCGAGGCGGACGGCTTCACGGGTTCTTCGATCGCAGCCAGCATCTCCTGGATCTCGTCGTCGTCGAGAAGCGTCTGCGGCGGTGCGCAGCAGACAAACGTCATCACCACTTTCTCCTTGAGCCCGCCAAACCAGCCACGCCGGCACGGCGCCTTCGTGGTCTTGTCCTGCTGCTGCTTTTTGGCCAACGCGGCTTGCGCGATGCGCGGCTCGACGACTTCGAAGAACGCGCTCTCGATCTCGTCGAGCGTCTTCTTCTCGTGCGGCGTCATGGCCATCATCGTGGACGAGCACCTGCGCGCGCGGGGACAAATAAATATCTGAATGCGACCCGAGATATCATCGCGACCGCGCGGCGCCAACGGTGCGCGTTCAGCTGTCCGTCCATCACGCGCATTTTCTCAGCCCTCAGAGTGTGTGTGCACTTTCTCGCGGGATTGTGGGGCGGTTGGCGATCTTTCACGCAATCTTGTATTCTGATTGGCAGGTAGCTCTTCGTCTGGGCCAATCAAACGGCTTGGTGATCGGAACTTTCGGTCACTCTTGTGAGGAGGCGTGGAAGGGTTCATCGTGTTTTGGCGGGAAACATGCGCCGAGCGGTCGCTAGCTGGCTGGGCCGGCGCGCGCCGTGGTCCGCCGTAGCACCAGCGCGACGCAACTTCCACAGGCAGACCGTGCAGAGCGTCTTGAGCGATGTGCGCGCACGTCTGAGCGCTGTGGGCGTCACGGGAAGCGACGCCAAGGCGCTGGTCGCGGGCGCGCTACAGCCGGCACTCGCGTCCAGCAACGAACTCTTCTTGTGGATGGATCGAGAGGTGAGCGCCTTGGAGAGAGTAAATGTGTTATAAGTGTGTGTACGGCTAATGGACAGGTAAATGGATCCATTGAGATAGCTACGACTTGAAGAAGCGCAAAAGTTGGAGAATATGGTGCAACGTCGCGAGGCCGGCGAGCCGCTCGCATACGTGGTCGGCGTAAAAGAGTTTTGGTCACTGGAGTTCCACGTGACCAGCGACACACTCATTCCCCGTGCCGACAGCGAGTGCCTGATCGAGTCGCTTACGGTACGTGTGGCTTGTGTTCGTGTACTTCTCGGCTTGGCTGATCAATTGGATCCGTAGGAGATGTATCCGAAGACAGCACGACTGCGAATTCTCGATCTTGGCACTGGTAGCGGGGCGCTTCTTCTCTCAGCACTCGCTGAGTACCCCGAGGCAACTGGCGTGGGTGTTGATATCAGCAAGGGTGCTCTGGCGGTCGCCGTTGGGAACGCGAACCGACTTGGACTCGGCGATCGATCCGACTTCATCGAGTTTGACATGGAGATGCTTCCTGCTGCACTTGATTCCGTGTGCGACGCGAGTGAGTCGTCAACGATACCGGCGATGAAGAATCGTTTTCTACGTCAGTTTGACGTCATTCTGTGCAACCCGCCGTACATCCCTCTCTCTGAGGTCCCGCTCATCGCACCGGATGTGCTCGCCCACGAACCCCATGGTGCGCTATTCTCCGCAGGACCCGATGCCTGGAAGAATCACAACCCAGAAGTCGCCAAAGACGATGCTGGGGATGGCGACGAGCTCGGGTTGCGCTTCTACATCTCGCTACGAGATAGCGTAGACAAGCTGCTCGATCCGGCATCACCTCATACGAGCACTGTGCTCATCGAGATCGGATCCGAACGCCAGGCGTACGCCGTCCGAGACCTCTTTAATGGTGTCTCATCGGTCACGTTCCACAGCTTTCTCCTGGATGCAGGCGGTTGTCATCGGGGCGTGGTGTTTCGATCCAACTTGAACTCTTGATCCATCCATTAGGAGTACCGGTATATGTAATATCACTTTGAGAATGTGGTTCCTGCCATTCCGTTTGGGACTTGGTGCGACTGTTCGAGCCCATGACCTCCACACTTTTCAGAAAGTCACACTTTGCAACGCCAAAAATGAAGGAGAGCCTCGCCGCACGCCAGGCGGCGCTGCTGCGGCAGAACGCGGAGCTTGACCAGAAAGTCGAGGCCATCGAGCAGCGTCGACAGCAGCAACTCCAGACGGCCAAGTCTGCGTCGGGCTCAAGCGCGAATCTCAGTAAACTCCACGAACTGACGCCCGCCGAGCCGGCTGCCGGTGTGCTCAGCGATGGTGATAATGGCAGTCTCTATGGTGACGCGAGCGATGCGATGAGCAGCCCCGAGCGACCGTCGTCACCCGCGTCGCGGCTACGTTTGGCCGTGGATCTGAGCGCGTCGATCGACACGGCACCCAGCGGAATGAAGAGAGAGAACCAGGCTGACGCCAAGTCGCCACCACGGGTCATGGCGCGCAGCAAGTCGCAGCTCAAGCGGGACAAAAGTTTGGGGAACGTGAACGCTTCTGCCGTCGGGTCATCCGACTCAGCGCGGAAGCCGTTGCGTCGCCACAAGACTGGTCTCCCACGAGAAGCATCTGCGGTTTCCGAAAGCAAGCCGACAGAGCCGTCGCCGGACTCCAAGCACGCTGATCCGATCGACGGCGATGATGGAATGGGGCTCGAAGCGACTGTGCGCTACCAGAAGGCTCGGCTGCGCGTCCTCCAGGACGAGCTCGACGCCGCGCAAGGAGAGGCCAAGGCCGCGGTGCGTGTGAACTCACCAATGCTCTTGAATTCGGCACGTTGCTAATAGGCAAGCCTGTGTTGCGATATTTGACCAGCACGACGCTCAGCAGCAACTGAAGGCGACAATCGAGGAGCTTGCAGAAGAGAATGCGTCGCTCCGGAAGAAGCAACAGCAGACGCAGTTGCTCTTGGAGAAGCAGCAAGAAATAAGGTACGAGTGTCTGCATGTTCGGTATTATGCGGCAAAGGAGTGCTTACTACTGACTTCCTTTCTCACTCCCGGTCCTGCCATCAGTGCAGCCCAAGAATCCAAGCAAAAAATCCTCGAGACCCAGCTCTCAGGCGCGCAGACCAAGATTGATGAGCTTCAAAAGGCCGAAAAACAGGCCTCGCAGCAATTCCGATCGAAAGACGTGCGTGTCTCTGGAGATTAAAGTCCTACCTTGACCGCAGTCTCACGTCGCTGTTGCCCGGTTGTTTTTCTTGCAGGTGCGACTCAATCGAGCGCTGGAGGAGTTGGAAAAGGTGAAGGCACAGCTCCAGGAAGAGCGCCGCTCGCAAGGCGATCAGACCGTCACCAAAGCCGAGCATGAGCAAGTCCTCAAGGAGAACAAGCGCCTCGAGAAACAAAAGGTTTGCCTCGTTTGCCGTTTCTCGTTGAAGCCTTTTGTAGCTGACTAGTCGCATCATCAGAGCGAGTTACTGTTGGCCTTCAAGAAGCAGATGAAGCTCATTGATTTACTCAAACGCCAGCGCATCCATATGGAGGTACGCGTCCGGCGAATAAACGCTTTATTGACTGTAATCGCTGCTGAATCCCGGTGTCAAACGAATAGGCGGCCAAGATGCTATCGTTTACAGAAGAAGAGTTTAGCAAGACGTTGGAATTAGGGTGAACTGATATAATTCCGCAAGTTTCTAGGGTCTCTACATCCCGAGATTTGCCAGCTTAATGCGATATCACGCTACATCACAGATACAAGCTCTATTGTACATCATACAGCCGACGCCGCAGTTGAAGCTGCGCCTCCAGTCGCTCCGCTTCGAGGATCCGAGCCATTTCAATCTACAAAATGAAGACCACACGTTTGACGATGACAAATACTCAGACACGTGATCGAAAGACACAAGCTCTCCGCACCTTGCGTTCGTTGAGGTAGTGGTAAGCCTGAAGGTGTGCTTCCTGAAGCATCTCGATTTGCGAGACGCTGAGACCGTCTAGCAACGCCTTTGCGTCATGCGTTGGTGCGCCGGCGATGAATGTCTCGACAGGGATATCCATTTCGCCGGCGATCGGGTACATCCGATGGAAAATTGTGCTCAAATCGTCGTATGTCATACCTTGTTCGCTGGGAATCACTGAAGACTGGGCCTCCTCCGACAAAACCGAGACTGTGGTTTCCTGCGCAACATGCTGGGATGTAGGTGGCGAAGCACTTGCGTGCGAGTTGTTCTGTGGGGCTCCAGTGGACCATGGCGCGGGTTTACGTTGCGAAGGGACAGGGGCTGCAGCAGATGGAACGGGCTTCGACTGTGTTTGCATCTTGGCCAGTCGTGGTGGTTGTGGGCCAGTCACTGTGGACTTCATTCGCTCAGATCCGGTCTCGACCTTCTTTTTTGGTTTGGCTTTGTGGTTGTGATTGGCTGCGGACGAGGGCTTGGTCAGCTTTTGCGTCGTATTCTGCGGAGGATCCTCCGAAATGGATTCCTTTCGCTCTGAAACAAAGCAGTAATCGTCAGTATTCCGTAGTACAACCAATTGATAAGCGATCGATGAGACGCACTCGACTTTTTCTTCGTGGCAGTCACCCATTCGTCGACATCTTCGTCGTCAATCGCTGATGCTGCAGCAACGGGCTCGGCTGGCTCGAGTTGTGCTTCGCCAGTTTCCGTGACTTCCGTGGCTTCTCTGTCGTTTTCATTTTGAACGAGATCGACTGATCGTGAAGCGGGTTGCTTCTTCTGAGTTGTTGCCGTTTTCTTTTTGAGTTTGTCTTTCTTCTTGTGCGCTTTCTTGGCGCTGTCAATCACAGACGACTCAGCGACGTTCTCGAGCTCTTGTGCCACTTGATCACTGAGTAGCTGGGCTTCTTCTTCCACCACTTGCCACTGGGACTCGACCGCTGCATCAATGAGACCATCGAGCTTCAGCTTGCGCGCAAGTTCCAACGGCGAATGACCGGCCTTGTTTCGCGCAGTGAGGTTGATATCTAGAACTACTCAAACACGCATCGTCAGCAATCATCCACGATGGGGACCAGCAAAAGCAGGGTTCAGTCCGTACTGGTCAGGAGTTGCTCCACCACCATGATGTTGTTCGTGAGCAACGCAAAGTGTAGCGCTGTCTGGCGCCCGGCGTACTCGGCTGCGTTCACGTCGGCTCCGTACGCGAGCAGCAGCGACACGATCGAGGCGCTCTCGTTCGCCATCAAGGGTCCTTCCCGTGCGTCGCGGAGCCGCGAGGCACACATCAGCGCCGTCATGCCCGTCGCATTCTTGAGCGTCGCGAGCGCGTCGAGGTACTCGACGAGAATCTTGGCGGCGACTGCGTTCTTGACGACGCTCGCCATCATCAGCGCTGCGCGACAACATCACTCGTGAGAGTCCGAACCCCACAGAAAGGACCGCGACAGACAACATACGCGTGTCGCCGTTGCGGTTGCAGGCATTCGCGATGGACCGGAGCTTGGCCTTACGCGCGTCCGTCGCCGTCAGCTCCTTGATCACCTCTGACTGCATCCACATTCGTCAGTCACTGTGACCCGTGGGGTCTTGTCCTGGCTCCAAGCAACCAACGTACATTGGAGGCCATCGCAGCCAGGTGGAGCACGGTCGTGCCGTTCGGGACAGTCGTGGCCTCGACATTCGTCGTGCGATCCATCACGAGACCGATGAGGTCCACGCGGCCTGGAAGTCGTGTGATTAGTCGTCATAGATGATAGATACCACAAAATGTTTCAGAAAGCGTACCGCGCGCGACGACCGTCATGAGCACCGTGGCGCCGGCGGCGTTCGGTCGGTCAAAGTCGATCTGCTTCTCGTCGAAGAACTTGAGACACGCGGCGACGTCCGCGAACTCGACCACGCGGTGCGCGAACTCCTGTGCCTTCGCGATGGCGGTGTCGCCCGCCGTGGCGTCCATTGTGTCCGCCCCCATGGAGGAGATTCGGGTGGATTGGGCGTCTGGGTTTGGAATCCTCAGACTCAGACTCAGAGGAATAAAAACTACGAATCGTACTTAAGTGAGTCAGTCTGTAGCCATTTTGTGGATCCGTTACAAAAAAGCAGAGCGTGTGTGCAGCCTTTCTCAAGCGCCATAAACGTTTTCCGCCCCCGCGTCTAAATTGGCCCCCCACTCCCGCGTCGCATTTTCGTGTGCAGCATTGAAGTCTAGGGCAGCGCAGTAGCCAGCCACGCCTGCGCGAAGCGCGTACCTACTGACAACGGCAGGCGGGTTATTCTCCGCTGGCGCATTTCGGTTTGGTTTTTTTTTTTTCGCTCGTTCTTCGTGTGAGAAATTGGCGCGCCGCATCGCAGCCATTCCAAGTCACAGCGCGAGCGCGGAAGCTCGTTCAACATAGTAGGCGTGTCTTCGCGGATAGCCTTGTGCGCGTCGACCATCTACAGCGCGCGCGGCGTCCATCTCTGCTCTCGCACTAGCCTCTGGTTGTTTGCACGCTTTGACACGCCACGATGAGTCGCGAGCTCGATGGGTTGATGGACAAGCTGTCCAAGATCAACCAGGAGATGGGTGGTGAGGACAAGAAGAAGAAGAAAGACGCGGGCGATCGCTTCCATGAGCTGAAGACGCAAGTCGGTGAACGCCTGCACCGCCTTAAATTTGTGAGTCATTTGCGATTGGTGGTGATCAACGCTACTGGTCATGAAACACTGAATTGAACGTAACATGACTCCACAGAATTTGCAAGATCCGGAAGCCAAGGTTAATCGTACCAAACACCCACGTGAAGCGATCCGACGGCAGCAAGAGATCCGTGAGGACATTCGGTTGGTGGGCCAAGACATCAACGAGCTCAAGGCGAGTGTCGAGCAGGAGATGAAAAAGAAGAAGGTGAGAATGCTCATGTCGCTCGCAATCCAATCCCAGCGCTAGATCATAACTCGTGTGTACATTTTGTTGCAGACCAAATACTCGCCGGAAGAACTCAATATCCGGAAAGAAGTCGTCGAGCAGTACATGTCCGAGTTTGCGCTCGTGAAAGAACTCGCCACGCAAAATTTCCGCTCTCCTGTCGGTGCATCAACATTCCAGGAAGGCGGTACTGCCACAGGGCTCGGAACCTTCGAGAACGGCGCGTTCTTTAGTGCTAAGCCCAAGCCGGGACAGTTTAGCTACGGAGGCGGTGGTGGAGCTGGTGGTGCTGGTGGCGGCGGTGGAGGTGACGGATCTGGTGGTGGTGGTGAAGGACAGGAAGAAATCACGGATGACCATCGCAACGTTATGGTTCAGATCAAGGATAACGACCAGCGCTTTGTACGTTCAGCATCTGTGAAGGTTTTGACAACGGATCACTTGTGCTTTTTCTCACGTCTGGTTTGCTCGTGATTTGAATAGGATCAAATGATCGACCAAATCGGTGACGGCGTCCAAGTGCTCGGGCAGTTAGCACGAGGTCTTCATGAGGAGCTCCAGCAGCAAAGTATCATGATCGATGGTCTTGAAGAGCGGATTGATACGACGAACGCGCACGGTATGTCTCCTCAGGTGATCGGGTGTGTGTCCTTTTTGGCGCGGCCTGCTGACGGATGTGATTGCGTTCTTGCTCGGCAGTTGAAAGCGTCAACAAGAAGATGAAGAACACGCTTAAGAAGGTCGGACGCAGCGCCGACAAGTGCATGATGGACATGATCTGTCTCATCTTGCTGCTCGGCATCGCGACTGTCGTCTATAATATGTTCATCAAGAAGAAGTAATCGTCGGCAAACACTCCCCACACGCCAACCACATCGTTGCGACGCCGACCACACAGTAAAACAGCCAAGAGAAGCCATATACACAACCCCTCGCATGCCCCCGAGTTCGCTTGACGTTCGCGCTTTTCTATTACCTGATAAGTGTTTAACGAACTCACTGTGGTCCGTAAATCGACGGCCGCGGCGGCGGTCGCATGCCGCCGCCTCCGAACGGTGCGCCTCGTGGCGGTCCTGGAACCAACAAAATCACAGGCACAGGCGTCAGCGTCTCGGAGTGGAATCTCCATCATGTCAGAACGTTCGTACCTTGGAATGGCGGGGGCGCGCCGCCTTGGAATGGCGGGGGGCGCATCATACCACCCATGGCGCTCGGTGGCATCATCCCACGCGGCGGCGGCGGGCCGCGAGGAGCGTACATACCCGGGGGACGCATACCACCAGGTCCACCGGGTCCGCCCGGTCCGCCGTATCCGCCAGGGCCACCGTATCCGCCGGGGCCGCCCGGTCCACGAGGCGGTAACGCACCTGGCATGGCCGTGCCCTTGAGCCACTCGCCAGCTACACTCATAAATCAAAGTCAGACCCCGCGCATACGCCCCCACACGTTGCGTTGGGTACAAACGTACGCATCATGATGCCGCCCTGGCCCGTGAGGAACTGCTCATAGTAGAGTTTGACGTTCTCGCGGTGCTTCCAGCCGCGGTTGTGTTGTTTCCGGCCGGCTTGCTGTGGTTCAAACGCACCCGCAAAGCTTTAGCGCGGCCCTGTAGACCCACGGAGCCAGCGTGAGACAGTACATACCGAGTCGTGCGTGAGGTAGGTGTCGCAATAGTCGCAGTAGTAGCGCGGCATCGTGGGCGCGTGGCTTCCCCCGAGCTCGGGTGCCCTTTGTTGTTGTTGCCTCCGATCAACATCTATCTCCACGGACACTTCCCCCGTCCAAAACGATCAATTCATTTTGCGAACCCTTAAATGAATTGATTTCAGATTAATCCACTCTATTAGGACAACCCCTCTCGTCCGCTCCGCTTCCCCTAATCCCTCTTCCGGATCCACTCTCGCAGGGGATCGGTCTCGTCGGTCTCACCTGTCAGAACCGATGGCTCTCCCCTCCTCGCTCCAGACGAAATGGCTTCGCAGCCCCACGAGGGGCCTCTCCACCAACCACCGCTCCGCTCCGCGCCGTCCCTCCTCTGGGAACTGTAGTGTCTGCGCGTCAGCCGGCGTGCGAGCGTCGTCCACCATCCTCGCCCGCCGCGGCGCCCGCCTCCTCGGGCGTTGTCGGACCGTCCGCTGGGCCGCCGGCATCGCCTCAGTCCCGAAAATCCCATTCCCGACACACACGACCGCAATGGCTGACAACAAGCAGTGGTTCTCCGAGACCGAGGCGCTCTGGCCCGGCCAGAAGTTCTCGCTCCAGATGGAGGAAGTGCTCTTCCAGGGCAAGTCGGACTTCCAGGACGTGCTCGTGTTCAAGTCCTCGACCTACGGCAACGTGCTCGTGCTCGACGGAGTGATCCAGTGCACGGAGCGCGATGAGTTCTCGTACCAGGAGATGATCACGCACCTGCCCATGTTCTCGCACGCCGCGCCCAAGAACGTGCTCATTGTCGGCGGTGGCGACTTTGGTGTGCTCCGCGAGGTCGCCAAGCACGACACGGTCGAGAAGATCGTCATGTGCGAGATCGACCCCATGGTCTGCGACGTCGCCAAGAAGTTCTTCACCAACTCGCTCGCCAAGAACTTCACGGACCCGCGCCTCACGCTTGTACGTTTTTCCTCCACGGGATCCCTGAATCTCCGCCTTGGCCCCGTGTACTGACTGACGCCTGGTCGAATCTTTACAGCTCCACGCCGATGCCGCCGCGTACCTGCGCGACAACACCACCGAGAAGTTCGACGTGATTATCGTCGACTCGTCGGATCCGGTTGGCCCGGCTGAGGTGCTCTTCCGCGCCGAGTTCTACGAGAACATGAAGAAGTCGCTCGCGCCGAACGGCATCGTGTGCACGCAGGGCGAGTGCCTCTGGCTCCACCTCGACCTCATTGCCGAGGTGCTCACGCGCTGCCACGCCTTCTTCCCGACGGTCCAGTACGCGTACACCACGATCCCGTCGTACCCGTCGGGCCAGATCGGCTTCGTGATGTGCTCGCTTGACGAGAGCAAGACGGCCCTCGTCCAGCCCAAGCGCCAGCCGACCCCCGAGGTCGCCGAGACGCTCCGCTACTACAGCACGGCGCTTCACAGCGCTGCGTTCGTGCTCCCGACCTTCGCGGAGCGCAAGATCGCGCCGGTGCGCAAGATGGGCTCGAACTAGAGCGGTCGTTGATCACTTCTATACCACTCACACACACAAACCCTCCATTTTCCTGTGCAATCAAAATCAATCGTCTTTGAAACAGTACTCTATGTGCGTGCTTGTCTCTATGTGCATCGTATTGCGAAAGCGTCTAGAATCACTCACTGCGTCACCACAGTTGCCTTTGATCCTGCATTGAAGAGCGTGATCTTGTCGACCTTCCAGCAGAACTCGGGTGTCTGCTCAAAAATTAGCTTCCAGATGTACGGCACGAAGAACTGCTCCGGATCGGTCTCTTCCTCGTAGCGGTAGCTCGCGTCGTCATCAGCTTGGCGGGCTGCGTCCCCTCCCCGTCCTCCTCCCGCGCGAGCCGTCGTGGATGCCGAAGAAGCCAACATGCCCACACACTCGGCGGTGATCAGTTCAAGCACAGTATTCACATCGAGCGTCTCCTCGGGCGTCGTCTTCGATTCTACGAGTGTCTGGAAGCGTGAGAGGGTGCTCCATACCGAATAGTTGTTCACTTGATGCGCGAATTCCGGGTGGCGTTGGAGGGTCGTGAACGTCTCCGCTCGGTACAGGATGGAATAAATCTAATCGGAGGACAAATCGTTAGTATCAGTGCCTCTCGGTCTTCAGATCATAGTAGTGAATACGTACAAGCTGCGGGTTTCGCGGGAGCAAGTTCGGCTTGAGGCATGACGACACGACGCCCAATAATAAGCGAATGAACTCGACATACGCACTTCGCTTTTGCACGAGTTCTTCGTTCTGAAGAAGGTTCTCCCGCTCCATCCGAGCAGAGAACTTGGCCTCCATCTTGGCAAGCATCTCGATCAGCCCCACAATGCTCTGCGCGGCGTAAACGTGGATGTTCTCAGCCGAGCGAGCGAGATTCGACAGCGCTGCAAAAGCGTTCAGATGGATGAAACTGTCTTGGAAGTGTGTAATGTTGCGGTAGATTAGGCGTGTGAAGATCACCATCATGAGGCTGCCGAGAGAGACATCCAGAATGTACCGTTCTGAGTACCATGGCACTTTGTGCACCATCATCTTTGAGTGTGCGTCGCGCACGAATGCGGGATCTTGTGTGTACGTCAGAATTGCGATGACAAGCATGTAGATGCGAGACGGATCTACCGACTTTGCGTGGTACAAAGTCTCGAGCATCGGCAGCATGACGTGGTCGACATCACAATTGGAAATAGCAGCGTCGTGCATCATAGGATTGGTGTACAGCAAGGTGTACAAGAGCAGATGGCTGCTCTCGTACGGTGCCTTGTGACCGGCAGCAGCAAACAGCTTGAAGAAAGGAACCTCCAGCAGCTTACCCTTGGTTCCGTCATCCTGCTTGTGACCGACAACGCGCACGACCTCTTCTGGATTATTCGTCTTCTCTGAGTTGGTGAGCGAGCAAAGCACCTCACGAAAGGGGTTGCTTGGGGCACCAGTGTCACGGCAACTTTGCATGAATACGAGGAGAATCAGCGCACTGCGCTCCGCGATTGGATATGAATGGCCGTCAGTCGCCACGAAGTAATGATAGAAACTGAGGGGAAACTTGAAAATCGTTGCTGTAAAAGAACGGTAAGAACGACCACCACGTACAATGAGTGAGTAGAATGGAACGTACACGCAAGTGAGCCGATGCCCTCGAGCGTGAGGTACGAAAACTGCTCTGCATCTTCAATCGTCGCGGCTTCCAGGTTCTCCGAGATTTTGATCAGAGACATTTCGTCAGCATTACGCATGCTGAGCAGAACCGAGAGATTCTCTTTCGCCGAGGGTGGTGATGCAAACGGCTCCATGTAGTTTCGCAGCAAGGCCTGGACGAGACTTGCAGCCCAAAACGATTTCTTCCCGCCTGGTGTCGACGCTGACATCAGCATGTGCAAAAACGGGTTGTGCAGGCTCAAATCGTTTGCGTCCTTGCTGTGATCACGTGGGTACGCGACGGGTGACAGGAGCACAAGCAACGTGTTTAGGACCTCGACGTACAGTTCGTACGTTTTCGCAGACGGTTGGAAATCGGTTAGCACGGTCATCAGTGTTTCGAGAAACTTGAACGCCAAGTCGTCATTCATCGCAGATGTCTGTCGGGCCAACGGTGGTCGCGTTGAGGACGTTGCCTGGTCGCTGACTCGGATGGCGGTGTTTCCGCGCACTGCACCGAATACAGGGTTAGTGGGGGGGGGGGGGG
>JAADVT010000704.1:0-17229 GCA_023335895.1 Pythium rishiriense
CCCCCCCCCCCCCCCCCCCCACGACCGGACGTGTTGAACAGGGGCAACGAAGCCACAAACAGCTCCATCTATCCATATGCGAGCCTCTCGCGCGCTTCCTTTCCCTGCGAATGCACACGCCGCCCGCCATTCGTGGTGTGACGATGTGGCTACAGTGAGCAACGCTCTTTTTCGGTAGAAGTAGCCATATCGGTTCACCATGTCAATCCTACTGTGTAATGTTGACAAGCCGTCCGAGAGGCAGTACCGCGGTTGTGAGTTCAGTGGAGAGTCAGATTTTGCTGCAGTCCCGGATGTGGCGCTCGTCGACCAGGTCCCGACCACTCAAGCGATCGGTCACGCGCCCCACAACGTGCGTATTTCACTAGTGTACATCGATCTTGTGCAGCCCTACGTCGTGTGGAAAGAGCGTCCACACAGGCTCGATCGATGCCGGCACGTACACTGGGATGCGCTTGGTGCCCTCACTATGGACAAGTCACCCACTTGGCTCTGAGACCGCGGAGACCAAGGACGCACAGAGTAGCGTGACGCACTGGTACCCACCCCGACAAGAAGAGTCCAATGCGGCCGACATAGGCCTTTTCAGCACCAACGTCACACTTGTGACACCAAGTGTGCACTACGTGCAAGCCATCTCGGTCGTGGACCAGGACTGGAAATCGGGGCACACTGGCCGCGAGGCGCGCTGTGCCCAGCGTCAAGCCACAGACCAACGTCGTTAACGCGCTCACGCACCAGCATTAGTTCTACGGGAACAACGACCTAAGTGTCAAGGGCCAGCTGAAGTAGATGGTCCAGGTCGTCGCCACCGCCAAAGCCCCCGAGGTTCGGCTGTACTTCTGATCAATATGAATGCCTCCCCTCCATGGCAAATGGTGCAATGAGATATATCTCACCAACTCAAGGTAGCCATATCAAATTTGGAGGATATGGAGCCACATGGATACCCTTCGTCCTCGCAGGAATGCTCTGGGTGGCCCACGGAAAGAGAACACGAACACACGCACAGTGTTCTGGTCGTGTGTGGGACACCACACGAGACTTGATCGACTACCTCACTCCGGTGAGCTCAGATTGCCGCAAGCTGGCAGCATGAAGACGATCAGGGTTGTCAGCAAACCGTGACTGTTGCGCCGCCCAGAACAGTGTGACGACCTGCTCCAGATACGAACTCTCATTGGAGTAGTTCTGAACGCAGTCGAAGACGCGACGTTGTTAGCCCTCCACACAGTGATCTATTCGAGACCGTGAATCGCGTGCGACTCTATTGAAAAACGGGGTTCGACCTCGCCGACCCCCCACGCGATCCCCAGTTCCCGACACGATGGGCAACTCCAGCGGTGGCCCGGTGGCGTACGCGCACCACCCGCCTCGCGCCAAAGTCTACGTGTCGTTCTTCGATCTCGAGAATAAAATGATCGACATGTCCAAGCCCTTGACACCCGAGATCCGCGCCGAGCTGCTCCAGCGCCGCGCGTCGTTTGGCGCCGGTGACAAGAGTATCCAGGACTTTCGCCTCCAGGCATCCAAGTCCCAGACGACGGCCAAGCCGCCACGCAATCGCAAGCGGTCAATTTAAAATACCCTTCTTCGATGGACTTTGTCAAGCAAGTATCGTTGAGCTGTATACGGTTGGGTAATACAGTTCCAGTTTATATTTTCGTCTTCCGCCCATTGTATCAACGTCAGCCTTTGGCCGAACGCGCTCGCTTGAGCACGAACTTTTTGGCCGCCGGCGCGAGTGAGCTCGCCTCGCTCTTCATCGACGCGCAGCGTGCGAGAACTCTTGTTCGCCGACCATTCGAGAGCGGCTTTGACATGTCGACGCACGCGTCCTCAAACGCCAGTTCGTAAAACGAGACGTACACCTTAGTTGACGGGCCCTGAGGCTTGGGCTTGGATGGGGAGACGGGTGGCGCCGAGTGCTGCGCCGGTGGGGGCTGCGCGCTGCGTTGAGGTCGCGTGATGTTGCCCATCAAGGCGTTTGACGGATCCAACACCGTGTCCGAGCGCAGGAAGATTGGGATCTGATAGTGGAGGCGCCATTGGATCAGTCGAGGAGACGAACGCCTGTCGCGAGTGTTCTCGGCTACGCGCAGATGGCGGGCCGTAACAAAACAACGAACGTTGCCGTACAGCGGACGGCCGGGAGCCACACGAACGCAGGCTCACCACTCGTCCTCACACTCTGGGCCCGGCGGCTTCTGTGCGCAACACTATGCGCGCTCAGGCCGCAGGAACCAGAAGAGACTTGCCTGCCAGTGTGGACCCCAATGGAACACGTCCGACCAGGCTGGAGAACAATCTTGTCCGGTTGACGAGATAGTTTTTTGAGTTGACCAACGCAATTTTAGATCGCGCTTTCAGCTGCATGTGCGTTCACTATTTTTGAGGGGCTCAGCGCGATTGGACTTTGGCGGGTAAGTTTTGACGCCTCTAACGCGCCACCTGATGGCTTAACAACTATGGGTCTAGTTGCTTTTCCGCCTCAGCGAGAGGCGGTGACGACGAACGGCGTGGTCCATGACGTGCGCCCCACACTCTTTCGCTCGTCGCTCAGTCTCTGAGTTCGCGAGTCAAACCACTCTCTCTGACACAACCTCAGTCTCTTTCCATTCATCTTTGCATGTATTATGTCGTACTCCATGGCGCTACCATCGCGCTTCCATAACGTTTTAAAACGGTGCTAAGACTATCATCAGAGCGTGTGCGTGACGCTCGCGCAGGCCTCGCGGAGCTCGTCGGTCGCGGGCGACGCGCACGCCGCAGCAATCTTCTCACTCTCGGACGGCGACGCCGTCGTCGCGGCGTTGACCTCCGCAAACGACTCGGCGAGCGCGCGCGTGGCCTCCGCCGAGTGGGTCTGCACGATGGGGCCGGTGCGCAAGTAGCGTTTCTGGGTCTGGGCGGCCGACTGCGTGGTCGCGGGCAGTTCGTACAGCATCTTGGCGAGCGCTGCGTACGTGTTGAACACGCTCACAAAAGGCTTGACACCGACCATGGCCTCGTGGTCCAAGTTCTGGAAGTGGCCCACGCGCTGCCACCGGCCCGTGACCGACTCGCTCACGCCCTCGACGACGGGCGCGATACCGTCCGAGGTCATGGACGGCAGGTTCACGACGCCGTCGTTGATCTGCCACTCGGCGCTGTAGCCCTTCTTTGGGAGCAGACGCGAGCCCAGCACTACTGCGAGCGGCTGGAGTGGCAGCAGCATCGAGAAGATGTTGGGCAGCACAATGTTGCCCAGTCGGAACGAATCCTGGTTCGTGATGCTGTAGTAGAACACCTTGGACTGCGTCTTGACCCATGTGAGTTCCTCCTTGGCGCCGGCCATCGAGAGGCTCCACGCGCACAGGTCTTTGCTCGCCTTCTTGAGCATGGGGCTCGCGAGGATGCGCTGCGTGTACGCGCCGAGCGATTCACCGCTGTTGCGCGCGCTCACACCCCACTGGTCGAGCTTGGAGTCGTACAGCTTGGTCGCGTCAGGCCCGAAAAAGTTGAGCAGCCCCATCAGCGCGCCCACAAAGTTTTCCGGCTTGTTGTCGAGCGCCTCGAAGCCGTCGGCGATGATCGTGCCTTGGTTCGACGACGCGATGCCCGTGACCGAGTGGACCCAATCCTTGCCACCAGCAAACAGCGGGTGCGAGTCTGGGTCTTCTTCGATCGGCGCGCCCTTGGTGCCCTCGGCCAGAAGCTGCGTGAGCATACGGATCGTCTGGCCACCCATGCTGTGGCCGATCAAATGGACCTTCTGGACCGTGCCGTTCACGACCTCGCCCCACTGCGGAAACAGGCCGGGGAACGTGCGGCCCGTGACGTTGTGGCCATGGAACTTGGCGTGGTTCTTGCCGTAAAACACCGTGCCGCCCTTGATGTACGCGTACAGCTCGCAGGCGCGGTCCCAGTTACTCGCGAGCGGCCCGACGCTGGCTGTGCGCACGTCGTATCCTTGCTTCTTGAGCTCTTCCTGCCAGTCGCCGTGGAAGCCGCCCCAGTACTTGGTGCCGCCCAGCAGCCCGGCCTCGTCGCGGCCCCAGCCCGTGAAGCCGTGGACCAAGATGATCGGGTACTTGTTGCCCGCGGCGTCGGCGACGTGGGCCCAGTGTGAGAGCGCGACGGCGAGCACCATCCAGAGGCCCACGAGGCCACTCTTCGACACGTAGGAAACCATCCGAGCGGGTTGTACAGCTCACAGATTAAGTGAGACTGTGGAGGGGGAGAGAGTGTCGTGCCTCCTTCGATCGGAGACAGTGAAACGAGAAATCACGCCTCCCTCACGCGGGCACACCGGTCGTGGAGGCACGAACAGGCAACAGCATGGCGAGTACATTTGGCGCGTGCCCGCGAGGGAAGAAAACGCGGAGGGACAGGTGGCGGCCCGCGACCAAGGCCAAGTGCTCACTGGAATGGAAGTGACGGCCGTGACCGGCTCCACGCGACAGGCGACAGTCTCACATGATACGATATGAAAGGTTTGAAAAACAGACACTGTGCGAATGTGTAAGTTAGGTAATGGTCGAGGTATTCGATATAGGAGGCAGTAGAGTGGCTGCTTTGGATGAGTTTTTTGGGGGGAGGCATGGATTATCTGTCCGGCCCAAAGGATTGCCGTAATGAGCGCTGTGGATCTGGACTGCATCCCAGTTTACTTCCACATTCGTGAGAGACCCCCCTCACCCCGCGCCCTTTTACGATGGCGGGTTTTAGGGACACGTAAAGAAAATCGATCACGGTCTCTCCCATACATTTCCTCGTCCAGGTTCCGATGCAAAACCATCCGCTTTGCGCCTCATTCACTACCGACCGGATCAGGTGCTCTCGACTGCGAGAGAGAGAGAGACAGAATCACGCGGGATCGACGAACGCGCCGGAGCCTCACACATCAGGGTACTGACACGGCCATCCAACGACAGGTCATGTGGATAGCCGTCTGCATCGCGTCCGTTGGTGTCACGCTTGTCTGATCGGTGTGGACCAGCGAGCGCGAGTCTTCCGCCGCCACAAAGCACTAACGGATCCTTGGCTGAGCTGACCGTGTGGCGTTCCACTTGGGAAACGGAACCCCAGAGCCTCGGGACCTGAGGATCCATCGTCTTCCTGAGCTCGCCACGCACTGACTCGCACACTCCACGAGCTCAAGTGGACAGAGCGAGCACCGACACTGTACACCAATGCGTAATGGCCAGGCCTCTCCATCACGGACAGGGGGACAAGTGCTCTTCTCGTAGAGGAGACTTGCCAGATTTGAAAATACATTGTAGTGCCATAGCAGGTCACTGTTCTGAAATTAGTTGATGTGGACCACATGCTCTGCCATGAGTCTATGTGGCCCACATTATTCCACATTTCTTGGCTCGGATCGCTGGAGCGTCTCCTGAACCGACTCGAGGAGCGTAATCTGAAGCAGTAATCTGTAGACGCTGAGCCTGCTCTCTTCCTCGCACCAAAGCGAAATCGATACTGTACGTACACCACCGTGTTCATGCCTTGGAGGACAACCCTGCCCGCAGAAAAGGAAACTCTTGAAGAACGGTCTTCAAGCGTCGGAAAGTGAGTCCAACCCTGATGTACTCTACAGGACCAAATATCCAGACCCCCCAAATCTCACTGCTTGCGAATCGCCCACGGGTTCAAGTGCATCATGGACCGTGGGACCGGGCATTTTTTCCCGCTGCGGCGTGTGTGCTAGTTGCCGGTGCGGAGGTTCAACGCCATCTGGACCACTCTTTTGCGTGCAGGTCGCAGAGAAAGCGAAGAGGATCTCAGGAAGTTTGTCCCGATCGGTGCTGGCATGTCAACAAAAGGCCCACAGTACACGTTTTCGAGGAGGGACCAACTCCCCCAGGCCAAGAAACATCATACCAGCCGCCACTTTTTGGCGGAGTCGATTGACTCGATTGTTGTTGTTCATGAGATCTCCGACTCGATTGATAGAAACTGAATACTATGCCAAAGTTCAGCACAAAAGATGCGATCCAGTCACATCTTCAGCAAAGTTTGAATGACTCTCTGGTGGTCGAGGCTCGCAGAAATCAAAAATCACGCGCGACCAGTGCACATGAGTCCAGCAAACCTCTCCGTTCTGTGGAACGCGATGACTGACGGGATCGCCTCCCTCCAACAACAAAAAACGAAGAAAAAAAGTCAAAGATCGGTTTGCCCAGTGCCTCTGGTGGGACACGGCACGATTATCAGTTGCAAAGCAACTCACGCGCCCGGGCTTTGCGCGCCCCAACCCACACCTGACCGATTTGCAGAGAAGAGCTGCGATAAACCTCTCATACCACATGACCAACTCACTTTGGCACACTCGGTTTCCTGTCGAACGACGGTGGCCCCTTGAGACCCATACCTACGACAACTGATACGTGAGAAGACCACCTGGCGCGGTTGACACGCATGGAGTGATGGTTCCAAGCCAGCTGAAACGGGTGAAAGGCCGGCCAGGATCTCACCAAACCTTTTGTTCCAATGAGGATTTCTCTATGCAAATGACTCTCGTTCTTTTTTTCCTGCTTTTTTCTCGGGTGGAGCCCGCGTCTCGTCGCCTGCACGCGTGAGCCTTTTCTCGCTCGCGCCGGCTGGCTCGCCGCCACTCGTCCGGACTTCAACTGACTGCCTCAGCGACACAGGATGACCAGGAAAATCCAGCGCCGATGATGGTGTCCGTCTCGTGGGTCCGGTGTTGTGAGAGGAGCATCTCTAGACGGGGAGGCGCGACGGAGAAGATGATGCCGGTGTCGGCTCGTTTCGTGTCCCCATCGACGCGTTGGATGGGACCTTGAACAAACCGCCACCCAGCGTTCTTCGACGTCCGGGATTTCTTCCACTCGAGGCCCCACTTTGCATTTCGCCTCCAAGTCCACAGTGCCACTTCCTTCCTCGATGGCATTCCTTTCAATACGTAGCGTGGCCACGCTGTGGCTCGTGGTGCTCGCGACACTCGTGCAGTGGGCCCACGTCGCCGAGGCCGCGGGGAACAAGTACCCGATCGTCTTGGTCCACGGCTTTGGCGGCTGGGGCCGGGGCGAGCTCGCTGGCGCGAACTACTGGGGTGGTTTCCACGGCGACTGGCAGGAACAGCTCAAGACCCAGGGCTACGACGTGCGCACGGCCACGGTTGGACCTCTCTCGAGCAACTGGGACCGAGCCTGCGAGCTGTACGCGTACATCAAGGGCGGCACCGTCAACTACGGCAAGAACCACGCCAAGTTCCACGGCCACAACGTTACGGGCCGCACGTTCCCGGGTATTTTCCCCCAGTGGGGAGAAATCATCAACGGCGAAGTCCAGAAGATCCATTTGATCACGCACAGCATGGGTGGCCAGACCGCACGCATGCTCGCGCAACTTCTGGCCGAGGGCACCAAGGGCGCGCCGATCCAGGAGGACCCGTCGTCGCACCCGCTGTTTGCCGGAGGCAAGAACTGGATCCACTCGATCACGACGGCCTCGGGTGTCCACCAGGGCACGACCCTCGCCGACGGTTTTGACCTGCTCGGCGACAAGGTCGAGAACCTCGTGACAGTGCTTGTCGGCACGCTGAACCTCTTTGGCGACGGCTTCAGCAACCTCTGGGACCCCAAGCTCGACCAGTGGGGGCTCGGTGCGCGCAAGAGCGGCGAGTCGCTCAAGGATTACCTCAAGCGGTTCTTCGCGAGCCCGGCCATCAAGGACGGCGCCGGCAAGGATCTGTGTGTCTACAGCTTGTCGACGGTCGGCGCCAAGGAAGAACTCACGTGGATCAAGACCCGTCCGGACGTGTACTACTACAGCTTCACGAACCAGGACACCTTCCGCCTGGGCAACATCGCCCTCCCTCGTCCGCAGTCGATGCTCGCGCCCCTCCAGCCGCTGTCGACGTTCATCGGATCGACGTTCACGACCAAGACCAAGGGCTACAGCGAGGACTGGCTCAGCAACGACGGTGCCGTGAACGCGCCGTCGATGCGATCGGACGGCATCGCCGAGGTCGTTGAGGGCGTCGCGCAGTCCAAGCCCGGCCGTTGGCACCACATTGGCACGTTCACGACGCTCGACCACGAGGCCATGGTCGGTGTCAAGCTGTTTGTGGACATCTTTGACGTGTACGCCGCACAGGCCAAGATCCTGTACGAGCTGCCCTCGGTCAAGGTCGGCGGCCGCGGGCGCCTCTTGCGTGGCAGCGCCGAGGACGAAGTCCACACGCACTCGGACGAGGCCACGCGCCGCTTGGATCAGGCCGTCGCGACCGTGAACGAGCTCACGGCGCCCAGGGAAGACGAGGCCGTCGCGTTCTGCGCCAAGCTTCGCACCCTCTCGGAGACCGAACACCCGGAGACCGCGCCGCTGCGGCGTCTCTGCGACGAGCACATGCGAACGCTGTGAAGTAGTTAGATGATGACAAGTTGTAGTGTGCACGTACAGTAAAGCAGTGGTGGACCACCGCGAACGTAAAGAAACTGGTTATTTTTTTTGAGTATCTCTGGGTCTCGCGCCGAAACTAGGCATGGCTCTGTTCGTCCTCCCAGCCCAGCGGGTAGTACAACGTTGTGATGGGCCAACACAACGACATGGAAAGCAGCGACGCGGCATCCGTGTGCGTGAAGTTCATCAGGAAGGAGCGTCGAGCTGGCGGGATACTTTCGACCCCCGGATACGACGTCAGTTCGCCCGAAATGATTTTGGCCGTGTTCTCACAAAGCGGTGTGCCGCTCGCTGCGAAAATCGGGTAGTACTGTGGCGTCGTCGAGTTGACGGTCATTCGTAGCCGGGCGTCATACCAATCGGGCAGAACCGACACGTTCGTGTTGACAAGATTGACAAAGACGACTGAAGATGCCCCGATCGTGCCATTAGGAGGCAGCAGCGACGAGATCCCGCGGTTGCCGCCCATGTTCAGAAAAACTAATGACCGGATCTGGAGTGCTTCAAAGGGGAACTCGGAAAATTGGTTTTCGGCAAACGAGATTTGGATCGGGTTGAGCGCCGCCAGGGCAGGTTGGAACGTGCTGAATTGTGAAAACTCGAAAAGAAAATACGCGTATTGTGGCCACGCTTTGGCGATCTCCACCGGTAGCGAACTCAAGTTGGTTTTGCAAAAGAGAAGGCTTGAGACATGCTTCGGGAAATTCGTATCCGTGAGCCCCGCTGGGAGCTGGCCGTCTGGAAACACGGCACGCACGATGCTGACCGTTTTCAAGGCTGGATGGTGTGCACTCGTCAGTGCTGCGTCGCTTGGCCAGTTAGCAATCGTCGAGTTGTATATCTTGATCGCCGTCATCGCTTGAAGCGATTGGAGTGTGCTCGGGATCTGCAGGGCCGGGCAGTGGCGAATGACGAGTCGCACAACGCGATGTGGATCGGAAACCGAGAACCGGGCGAGCCTCTCCGTCGCCACGAGGTCGTTAAACTCTTCTTTATGGCAGTCAATCAACATGAGCGCGCACGCGGGCTTGGCTTGCAACCACGGCCGCACTTGCATCGCGCACACTGGCGCGTCCGGTAATGACGCTGCGTGGAGATGGATCGAAAGGATCGCCACCCCCCATGTTGCAAGCGCTGCGTGGGCTACGAATTTGATCCGGCGCCCTTGCTTGCTGTTTCGAAGCCAGTTATCCACGCTGCTGAGCATGGACGCTGTGCGTGACTGCGTGGAGGTTGAGGTCGCTGGGTTCCCCACCGGACGGGCGCTCGTAGCACTGATTGAAGACATGCTCGGTGTCGTTCGTTTCCGGGCACGCATCCGCACGATCGGCTTGAGGCTCTCCATACTGCCGATAAAGCTGAGTGAGATGAGCATTCGTGTTGCAAGATCAGCCGATGATGCTACGAGCATGAGCTGGAATTCGTTGGAGGCACTGACGAACCACGTGTCGCTGAACCATAGGCTCGACTTGAAACCCCCGGTGCTCTCTACGTAGTCGACCGAGTACGAGATGAGAAGTGCACCAGGCACCACGACGGACGAGACGAGATCGAGTAGTGAGTCGATCGCGAGGCAGGATACCCGCCGCGCGAGCGAGTTGTAGCGAAAGATGCGGTGGAGAATGGGGCTCGATGTGCAGTTCAAGACTATGAGCGCTACAAAGAAGTTGTTGAGCCACGGCCGAGGGACGTGCTTGCTCATGCGGTACGCCTGGTACGACTGCAGCGCCGTTTCAATGACCTCGAGGCAGAGCAGTTGTGCATCGAAGTAGGGACCTTCCACTCCGAGTAGCCCTCGTCGACCGAGGACAGTTGCAAGCGCATTTCGAATGGTTCGAGTTAGCTGCACAAACGAACCGTGCCGTCGGCCATCCTGACGAGGAATGAGCTTGGTTCCCGGCCCTTGCTTCAGCTTCTTTCGGTTAGTGGCTGCGGAGAAGCTCCAACGGCGCTCAACGAGTGAACATACAACCATGTTTACCAGGAGCGTGGCGTGGACGACGCCAATGGCTCCGTGTGTAATCGCGACTGTACGGTACTGAGCCATGTCGATGCCAAACTTGTAGAAGTGGAGCATGCGGGCAAGCGGCGTGTCGGGCGTCGTGGTCCAGTAGCCATACGCGATCCCAAAGTAGAACATGCCACAGAGGACGTGGAGCAGCGCTGCGCATAACCACAGGAACCCAAAGACGCCGTGCGAAACGTCGACATAGTGAGGGTTCGGCCGCTGGAGCGCGTCCACGGACGGGCCGTGTGGCACCACCGAAGCTGCTTGCATCACAGCGACCGACTGAGCTGTTGATTCGATGGGGGCTCGACCACTTCACTCCTGTGGATGCTTGGGGACCGTCCTGATTGTCCAGCGATACAGCTAAATCAGGTTCATGGCGGAGCTATTCCAAGACACCATCAGAACCAGGCAAACAGCGGCAACCGAAGAAGCATATGATCCCTTGCGGTGCCCCTGGATACCCTAGGCGGAAAAAAGCATGACACAGTGCTTCATGTCCTGATCGCAAGGAGCCTTCGGAGACTAAGCTGTCTCGTTCGCCAAAGTTCGACCACACGCACAACACCCACACCGACACGACCGGACGATATCCCGGCCATGGATATGCATTCCAAAGTTCGACGTCGCTCCGATTCCTAATCCAGCAATGCTTTACCCCTGGACCAGGGCGGAAATCCAGAACGAGGGATGGGTCGATTGGAAAGATGTGATGTCTATTCATCGTCAAAGGCACCAACGGGTAGCGATGGTGGGGACGGCCGAATGGCCGGCCACTTTCGCAGGGATGATTAAATAGTGTTCTCACGCTCGCTGATCCTGGCAAGCAGGAAATGGACTCAGCAGCAAGACGCTTTCTGGCGGAGGGCGCATAGCTGGGCCGCGGTGAGCTGGTACTTGGGATCGCTCACGTACGAGTGCGCACGCGCAGCCGGATCCTCGTCGGGATTGAAAGATGCGCACCGTGCTCGGAGTTGCTGGCGTTGTTCCGGCGTGAGTGGCTTGGACATGTCGAACGTTTTGCCGTCTTCACCGCAAGGAAGATCGAGGATCGAGACGTAGACACGAGACGCGCAAGAGGAGCGTGAGGAGCGCGAAGAATGGTGTGACCTTGAACTCGAGTTATATGAGCTTGACGCGATTCCCATCGTGATCACTTTGTCCCCTTGAGAGTGGGCCAGTTTGGAAATGACCACACTTCGAGAGAGAAAGTGGGCGCGGCCAGGATGGGGATAACTCAATGGAACAACGGCCAAGTCGTAAAACGTGGTCTTATCCGGGAACGGCGAACGGTGTGAGCAGAAGGTGAAGACGATCGAGGCTCTTTTCATCAGTTCACACACACTTCCATCACATGGGAATCAGCTCTGTCCGGGCAAGTACATGGTGCTTCAACAGTTCTCTGGGCGGCGACGGTCAGGCCGTTCTGGTAACTGTGAGGACGCAGCGAGATTCACGAGGACTCGGCAGTGCCTCCCCAGATCGGATGACACCAGGAGGCTGGCTCGTCACTCCTGCTGTGCCCTGTTGAACATCTGAGCTCCTCGTGGTGAGCCTCTGAATTATATTGCCGACGCGGCACTCATTAGTGGTGGAGTACAGGAGTGTAGCTGTAGCTGTATCGGCTGAGCTCCTCTGTGCTGCCACATGCACCGACCAGTCGGTGCAAGGTCGTCAATCCGGCTGTCGCCTCTGATCAGCTGAGCCTTGTGTCCGCCTGTACTTGAACCGAATGGATAGTGATCCGCCGACTTCCAAGAGCTTCTAGTCATGGTATTAAAACAAGACCGGGCTTTCATCTGCCGAGGTGGAGGCATGAAACCGAACTCATGCCACCAAAGGGGCTGCGTCTGGTCCAAACCTCCAGCCAATGCTCCCCTTCTCAACATGATATGGGTACACTCCCAGCTCGCACATATGTCTCTCTGAGTCTGATTTACATCTGAACCGATCAGATACACCAACCGACGTATACCGGTATATTACCGCTGCCTTTCTTCTCTTCTTCATCTTCCCCGACTTCCCACAAGAACACCATGGCGGTGGAGGAAGACCCGAGCTCGCAGTTCGTCGACTTTACGAACGCCACGGCGCTCGAGCAGTTTGTCTCGGACGCCGAGCAGACGCTCATCGCGTGGCACGTGGCCGGCAAGGGCCACGCCGCCGCCGAGGCGCTCGCGCACGGCCGCGCCCCGGGCGCGACGGACACGCCCCCCTGGGCCACGCGCGTGCTCGAGTTTGAGCAGCCGCCACGCAAGCCCGACGGCTCGATGGCCTCGGGCAGCGGCGCCACGCAAAAGGTCAAGTACGCGCTCACGCTGTTTGTCGCGCGGCGCGCCCCGCGCGGGCCCGCGGACGCCGCCACGCAGTGGCAGCGAGGCCGCGAACACTTTACGCCGACGATGCTCGCGATCGCCGACGCCACGCGGGACCTCGGCGTGTGGAGCCACGCCGACCGGCCCGGCGACCGCGTGGGCTGGGACACTGGCGGGCTCTCGGCGAGCGCGATCGCGGCCCACGCCGAGCGCTGGTTTGGCGTCGACGAGTTCCTGTTGGTCACGCGCACGTCGGTGCCGTCCGACCGCGAGCACCGGCTCCAGCAGCAAAAGCAGCAGCAGGCGCTGACGCGGCGGCTCTCGCGGACGTCGCTTGTCAAAGACGGCAAAACCGTCGAGGACCCGCCCCAGGACGTGGCGGTGCGGCGAGATTCGGGCTCCAGTGTGGCCACGGGCTCGGCGTTTGACGGCACCATGGACACGAACGAAGCGCATCTCGTGCTATCCGCGATCCACTTGGCGTTGCTCAACTGCAACTGCACGATCCCGGCGTTTGTGCCGATCCAGTCCGTCGCACGTGGCACGTGGCTCGGAACAGCCGTGCCCGGATCGACGGGCAACGTCTCGATCAACTTTGAAACCGACTCGACGCCAGAGGCCAACTCGAACCAGAGCAGCATCAGTGGCTTGCTCGACTTTTTCCAGCTCAAGCTACAGCTCCCACCCCATATTGAAGACCGCTGTCGCCTTGCAGGCGGCGGGGACTCTGCAGACTTGAGCGTCGGGACGTGGGTATCGGCTGCGTTCCGATACTCGTGGCGTCGAGATGAAGATCCTCGGGAAGAAGAAAGTCGGGCGGCAGAGTGGCGATATACACCACCGTCCGGACACGAGGACGAAAGATCTTCTGACGTGAAGCGTTTGAGCCAAGCTCTCTTTGGTTCTCCCAGAAATCAGGAACACTTTTGGGGATCAACGACCAATCCTGTCACGGGAATAGAGCTGACAGCGATCTGGCCAAACTTGAAAGAAGGCACATACGTGGATAATGCTGTTCACTCAACTTTGGATCCCGAATCAGCCCCACAGTGGATGATGGAAGTGCAATTCGAGTCGAAGACGGGTGACTGGCTACGAGGACTACACGACAATGCAAGAAAACCAACTGTACCGCTTAGTCGAGTTGTTGCGAATCTTGTCCACGCGTACGCGAATGCACGCGAAATCAGCCGGGATGTATTGGTTTCAGAATTGGCTCCGACTACCACGACACCCCCACCTTCCTCGTCGATCCCTTCACCGCCGTCTTCACCCAGCGATATGCACTCTTCGTCGTCTCGATTACCCGGCACAATTCCTGCAGCGCGCGCCGCTGCAGTTTTCGGCAATGCAATTGGCTCTATCACGTCGACAATCGTGTCAGCAGCAACATGGAAGGGTGCAGACGTAGAAGAAATTCAACGAGTCGTCGCTGCGATTTTTGACGGCACTGAGGACGAACTCACCGGGACCAATTCTAGTTTGTCTACGCTGCGGTCCCTTCCATCCGCGATTGTGCACACCGCTCCTGTTGGAGAACTGGTGTCGGTCCTAGCGTGCCGAATGGGTCAACTCCGTAAGTTTATCTCGACCTGGATTTTGCGATGGAATTCCTTGAAATTCTGACGTCAGCTTTGTCACTTCAGATGGGCTTAGCGCAATGTCCCTGTTGTGGGTCGAGTTTGTCAAGTCTTTACGCGAGCGCTGGTTTCAGCAGCGTTTGCTCCCACTGCTTGTAAGCCCGCGCACTCAGCTATGTTTCTTGTAAGCATCTAACGTTGTGATTGGTTACAGAGCACGCGGGACACTGTAGCAGATGACAAGTTCGATGAGTCGGCATCACGCACACTCGATACGTTGTTCTTACTCGACTCAGCTTCGGTGCAACTTCCCAATCCTGATTTTCGTCAGTGCTTGCTTCACCAGAAACTTCAACTGCTAAACACTTGCATTCTTCGCCAAGCGGACGGAATTGATAGTGGTGTGGACAGCGTGGACTCCTCATCTCTCCGCCGGTCGTCCTCAGTGAGTATGACGGCGCGAGCAGATGCTAGAATGTCCGATCTCACAGCTTTTGCATTCGACGAAGACGACGACGATGAGTTTTTCGATTCGGTGGAAGTACATGACTCGGTACCTTCAAATCGCAGCCCAGTGCTTACCGCAATTGGAGTACGGAAGCCCTTACCGGGTATGACGAGCTTGATCACTGGCCAACCTTTGATGGAGCCTGTCACACAAGCTGCCGTGCCTCTGACAGAAGATATCGCAAAGCAACAGCAAGAGCTACTCTCTCGACTTGGAGTAGGACCCGAGTCCACGATGCTGCGACAACAACTGCAAAGCGCTGCATTGGTGTCAGATATGCAAGCTTTCAAGGCTGCAAATCCTGGCTCTTGCCTTGCTGACTTTATTCGTTGGTATTCGCCAAAAGACTGGATCCCCGCGGATCCACTAGCTGCGACTGCTTGCACGAGTTTGCCCCCAGAGGGAAGAAATATCTGGTGGTTTGAAGAAAAAGGAATGCTATCCGAGCGGATGAGAAGCACAAGTGGAAGTCATTCGGCGTCATCGCTTCACGCGTGGCATCAGATGTGGGAAACCAGTGCTCCTGTCCCTGCGAACAAGCAGAAACGACTGTTTGACCCGGTGGGTGAATCTGAGAAGCTGTACCATTACCTCGAGACAATTGCACCACACGAAATGTTCCACCAAATGCTCGTTGGCGCGATTTCAAGCTGCTACGCCATGCTCGAACACGCGTGCCTTCCGCCCCAGATTCGGATTTCAGTCCTTGAAGACGCTCTGAAGGAACTACGGAAGCAATGCGACCGCTCTGTGTCCTTGCTGGATGAAGCCTACGCTGAATCTCAAGTTGCCTACCCGACGGGGCGGGATCAGAAGGGAGAACAAGAGAAAGCAAAAAGCCAACTCCAGGTGGCCTTCGAGATGGCTCTTGATGCTTGCCGGACGATGACGCGCACGTTCGAACAAGTCGAGCTGATGATGTCTCAAGCGAGCGCGTTGCTTCAATATTTTACAAGTGAAGTGGATGGCAAATCAAGACTTCACCCGCGTGCAGTCCAGCTCGTTGGCTTGCTCCTATCGATTACACACCAACAAGTTCCAAGCGACGAAATCGCTTCCACGAGGCGTTCGATCTCGGAGCTACTGGAAGACCAAACGTTGCGCAGCCGTATCGCCGCGCTCGTCCTCCATAACCCCACGTCGCGAGACCCGATCCATCGTGAGTACGTCATTCGCTGCATTTGCCCACGCCCGTTCCTCGACGACTATCGAGATGATTCAGAGCCTGAACTCGACAGAGACCAAGACGCGGCTGACTCGAAGCATCCCCAAACTGGAACACATGACGAGAGCGCCATTTTGGACCTCCTCGAAGACAGCCCCGTGGTCGTCAACCGCATGTACGCGTGCTTCACGAAGGAGACGGTCCGCTTTGCGCTGACGCTGGCGGAATCCGAGTTTTGAGGGCTCCCTCGACACCCTCCGAGCCGAGCGATCGAGTCGAGATAAAGTAGGCGGGACGACTGTGAATCGGAGGCCGGCCACTTCAACATGACAGGACTGGAGTTGGTGGGCGTTACAGTATCCACCTTCATTCCGTCCATTCTCAGCCCATGGCGATTACGGCCGTTGCGTCACCGTCATGGAAGCACGCGTTGATGGGCAACGGACCGCATGTAAGTCACGGAGGATCCCGCAAGATCCCCAGTAATGCTGTGAGTTACAGCCGCCCACACCGACTGTTGTGATTTGAGACCGCCACATCTCTCCTGACGTTTTGAAGGACGGTAATTTTTCGCTTCGTAATTTTTCACGTGTCGGAAGATCCACCCGTGACATCTGGTTCCCACAATTTGACACGAGAATGGGATAGGGTGGGATGGACAACCTCCCACAATTGATGTTTTGCTTGCGCTGGTTCCTCGACTTTGGAGAGAGTTTGGTTGCATGCGAAACCTGAAATTTGATGTTTGGGGGGCTTGCGTTGATAATTGCCAGCGCTGTCCAGTCTCAGAGCGAGAGAGAGAGAGAGAGGAGCACCCTTCCTCAGGAACAGAAACGAGTCATCGACGCAAACGGTTTGGTGTGCTTCTTGGGATCCGTTGTGGCACTCGACGGCTGCGGCGCACGGCAGAGAGAGAGAACGGCCTGCTTCTAATGCACAACAACTAAAAAAAGCGGGAAATAACTCTTTTTCTGTTCTAGCACGCTGTGTAACAGTTAATAGTTGTTGGTGCCTCTTTTCACAAGCAGTGTTGCCTTCGTTGCTGGCACTTTGGTCGCAAACGCGCCACGGTTCCAAATGTATGTCACAAAGGGGTAGGTTTATCGCATCGAAAGATGCAGGTTTTTTGTGTTCGGTTTGTCTGCTCTTTGCTGGAGAGAGGCAACAACGAGCAGACAGGTCGCCACACTCGATTTCGCGAGCAGGTCTTCACACAAAGCAAGCGCAGCGTCTTGCCCGCGTCG
>JAADVT010000705.1:0-17228 GCA_023335895.1 Pythium rishiriense
CCCCCCCCCCTCCTCCCCCCTCCTCCGTCCCCTCCCCTCCACCATGGCGACTGCGTTGGCCGTGTTCGCGGGTGACCGCGCGCCACCCGCGCTCGTGCAGGCGGCGCAGCAGCTCCAGCAGAAGGGGCTCCGCGTCGCGGCGCTCGCGTCGCCCGTGGTCGCGGCCGCGCTCACGGCCGCCAAGGTGCCGTACGTGGCCGTGGCCTCGCCCGCCGACGTCGCGCTGCTGCTCGCGGACCGCGTCGAGCTCGTGGTCGCGCTGCCGCCGGCCGCGCGCGTCGCCGGCGAGGCGCCCAAGGCCCAGCACGCGCGGCTCGCCCACTGGGTCACGGGCCCCGGCGCCTTTGTGCGCGCGGCCGCGTGGAACCACCAGCAGACGGCGGTCGTGACCAGCGAGGCCGCGCTCGCGGCGCTGCCCGACAAGGTCTCGCGCGACGCGCGCGTCGCGTTCTCGCTGCGCGAGCGCCGCGCGCTGGCCGAACAGGCCTTTGCGGCCTTTGCCGAGCTCGACGCCGCGATCGCGCAGTCGCTCCAGGCTGAGACGGCGCTGCTCCACGACGTGCTGGTCGTGGGCGGCGGCGGCCGCGAGCACACGATCGCCTGGAAGCTCGCGCAGTCGGCGTCCGTGCGCACCGTGTTTCTTGCGCCGGGCAACGCCGGCACCGAGGGCCACGCCAGCATCGTCAACGTCGCGATCAAGGCCGACCAGTACGACGCGCTCGTGGCCTTTGCGCAGAGCAAGAAGGTCTCGCTGTGTGTCGTGGGCCCGGAGGCGCCGCTCGTGGACGGGCTCGCCGACAAGATGAACGCCGCGGGTATCCCGACGTTCGGCCCGAGCGCCAAGGCCGCGCAGCTCGAGGCCTCCAAGGCCTTCTCCAAGGACTTTATGGCGCGCAACGGCATCCCCACGGCGGCGTACCGCAACTTCGCCAACTACGAGGAGGCCAAGGCGTACCTCGACACGATCGACCACAACATCGTCGTCAAGGCCTCGGGCATCGCCGCCGGCAAGGGCGTGCTCATCCCGCGCAACAAGACCGAGGCCCACGAGGCGCTCAAGGAAGTCATGCTCGACAAGGCCTTTGGCGCCGCCGGCGACGAGGTCGTGCTTGAGGAGTTCATGACTGGCGAGGAAGTGTCGCTGCTCGCGTTTTGTGACGGCGAGCGCGTGGTCACGATGCCCGGCGCGCAGGACCACAAGCGCATCGCCGACGGCGACCGTGGGCTCAACACGGGCGGCATGGGTGCGTACGCGCCGGCGCCGTGCCTCACGCCGGCGCTCGAGCGCGAGTGCATCGCGATCGTCGAAAAGACGGTCGCGGCCATGAAGGCCGAGGGCATGCCCTACGTCGGCGTGCTCTACCCGGGCTTCATGCTCACGCCCACGGGCCCCAAGATCGTCGAGTACAACTGCCGCTTCGGCGACCCGGAGACACAGGTGCTGCTGCCGCTGCTCAACAGCGACCTGTTTGAGATCTTCCTCGCGTGTGTCGAAGGCCGCCTCGACAAGTCGCTCGTGTCGTGGAAGAGCGGCGCGGCCGCGACGATTGTGGTGGCCTCGCAGGGATACCCGGACAGCTACCCCAAGGGCAAGGCCATCTCGGGCCTCGACGCCGCGGATGCGCTTGACGACGTTACGGTCTTCCACGCCGGCACGGCGCTTGACGCGTCCAAGACCGTTGTGACGTCGGGTGGTCGTGTGCTTGCCGTCACGGCCGTGCAGCCGACGCTCGAGACTGCGATTGACCGAGCCTACGAGGGTGTCGCCAAGATCCAGTTCGAGGGCGCGCAGTTCCGCTCGGACATTGGTCTCAAGGGCCTGCTCCACAGCGCCAAGCCCGTCAAGCTCGCGGTGCTGGGCTCGACACGCGGCAGCAGCATGCAGCCGATCATCGACGCGATCGCGGCCGGTGAGCTCCACGCGACCGTTGAAGTCGTCGTGAGCAACAAGGCCGATGCCGGCATCCTCGAGCGCGCCAAGAGCCACAACATTGAAGCCGTGGCACTTGCGTCGCAGGGAAAGACCCGTGCCGCGTTTGATGCCGAGGTGTCGGAGGTACTCAAGGCCAAGAACGTGGATCTCGTGCTGCTCATCGGGTACATGCGCATCCTCTCGAGCGAATTCTGCCAGCAGTGGGCCGACAAGGTGCTCAATGTGCACCCGTCGCTCCTGCCCGACTTTGCCGGCGGCATGGACCTCGCGGTCCACCAGGCCGTGATTGATGCGAAGAAGACTGAGAGTGGCTGCACGGTCCACTTTGTGACCGAGCAGGTCGACGCCGGCCCGATCGCTGTGCAGCTCAAGTGCCCCGTGCTGGCCACGGACTCTGCTGAGTCGCTCAAGGCGCGCGTGCAGCCGCTCGAGGGCGACGCGTTCCTCCACGCGATCCGCCTCTTCCAGACGGGCCGCCTCGGCAAGACCGTGCACAAGAAGAAGGAGATCACGTATGCCGACGCCGGAGTGAGCATTGACGCCGGCAACAAGCTCGTCGACATGATCAAGCCGTACTGCAAGTCGACGGTCCGCGTGGGCTGTGACGCCGATTTGGGCGGCTTTGGTGGTCTCTTTGACCTCCAAGCGGCTGGTTACGACAAGGACACGGTGCTTGTGGCCTGCACGGACGGCGTCGGCACCAAGCTGCGTGTGGCGCAGCTTGCCAAGAAGCACGACACGGTTGGCATTGATCTCGTCGCCATGTGCGTGAACGATCTGATTGTCCAGGGCGCCGAGCCGCTGTTCTTCCTCGA
This sequence comes from Pythium rishiriense, assembly GCA_023335895.1. Taxonomy (NCBI): domain Eukaryota; phylum Oomycota; class Peronosporomycetes; order Pythiales; family Pythiaceae; genus Pythium; species Pythium rishiriense. The sequence continues at coordinate 2,749 of JAADVT010000705.1, forward strand.
TTACTACGCCTGCGGCAAGCTCGAGGTCAACGAAGCGGCCGACGTTGTCAAGGGTATTGCTGAAGGCTGCCGGCAGTCGCTGTGTGGTCTGATCGGTGGCGAGACCGCAGAGATGCCGTCGATGTACCACGGCGGCGACTACGACATGGCTGGCTTCTGCGTTGGTGCCGTGCGTAAGAGCGCGATCTTGCCGCTGCCCGTGAGCTCGGGTCAGGTGGTGCTGGGCTTGTCGTCGTCGGGTGTCCACTCGAACGGCTACTCGCTCGTGCGCAAGCTTGTCGAGGTCTCCGGTCTCCAGTACAGTGACCCGAGCCCGTTCATGCCCGGCAAGACGCTCGGCGAGAGTCTGCTCACGCCCACGAAGATCTACGTGCAGCAGCTGCTCCCCGTGGTCAAGAAGGGCCTGATCCACGCGCTCGCCCACATCACGGGCGGTGGTCTGCTTGAGAACATTCCGCGTGTGCTGTCCAAGGACCTCGCGGTCGACATTGACTGCGCGAGCTGGCCGCTGCCGGCCGTCTTCAAGTGGCTCCAGCAGCAGGGCAACATCTCGAACCATGAGCTCGCGCGCACGTTCAACTGCGGCATCGGCATGGTGCTCATCGTGCCGGCTGAGAACGTCGCGCAGGTCGTGCAGGAAGTCGAGGCCACGGGCGAGAAGGTCTACCACCTCGGCAAGGTCGTGCCCAAGCCTGCGGACGGCGAGCAGGTGCTGCTGCGCGGCGTGATGGCATAGACGAACGCGCCACAAAGACGATCCCTTTCATTTGTGTATTGTGACAGAAAAAATCTACCTATAAGCTTGAGCATCTTTTTTTCTCTCTTGCTGACACGTTCTACAAACTACCGCGGCGTAGCAACAGAAGCAGCGTGAGCAGACACAGCAGCGTCTCGGCGCAGATGAGCCCGAGCGCAATGCCATTGAGGATCGCGTCGAGGCGGAGTCTACACGCACATCCGACAGAGAAGCGATTGGAGACCATTCCATCACCGATACGTTGGGTACAAAATGAGACGTACACGTAGGTCTGGAGCTGGAGGAAGTAGACCTGGCACACGATGAGCGGCATCGCGAGCACGAGCGCGAGCAACAGCGCGCCGACCTGGCGCGTCTGGTTGCCCTTGGAGGCCTGGAAGAGCCGCGTGCTCGCGACGCAGTAGTAGAGCACGAGGAATACGATCTCCCACGCGAACGCGCCCGTCGGTGGGTACGGCAGCATCACGCCTGGGCAACAACAACGGTGGTCATTCGTGAGTCGAGGCGTTTGACCGAGACACACCACCGACGAGTGGTCGACCTTTGTAGACAAAGAGCGCGAGAGTGACACCGAGGAATGCGTGCAGGTAGAGCTGATGTACGTGGAGCAGTGCCTGCAGCAGCAGCGACGGCACCTGAGCGTGTGGGGAGGAAACACGCATGTCAGAGACAGGTCTCTCTTCATCGACACCACCACGCCCCACGTACTGACGGCGCTGAGAGATGGTGCGGTCGTCCATCAGGAAGCGCGGTGTTAACACTATTGAGAGCTGGAAGCCACCGACGTGGCGACCGAGACGAAACGCGGAGACGCACCGCGGCGATCAAGCATATCGAGGAGCGGAATCTGGAGAAATGGATCTTGAAAAGACGCGATAGCGTGCACTATTGTGGTCATGTCACTATTAGATGGGTACATACCTTGTTGAAGTGTCAAGTTCCGACCTCAAGGATTGTCACCACACCAACGCGCTGCGCTGGGCGACGAGCCACTGCAACGATTTAGTACACTGAGTTGAAACGACGAGGAGCGCGCGACAGGGAGATTATCCCTGTCCCTGCCGTGACAGGTCGGGACTCCAACTGGCAAATGACTTCACAGGGTTCGATGGCACACACCTCTCCATCGGTCGGTTGTTGACACCCATGGACTCTTCCAACTGGCCCATGGGCGACCACGCGACAGCGCTGGCGCGCGACCTGGACGGCGAGCCCCTCTGGGGCCCGGCCGTGGTCTGCAGCTCCATCTCGCGCGACGATTTTGTGCGCTGGCTCGAGAGTGGCGACGCCGCACCGCGCCGCTGGCGGTTTGAGCCGAACACGAACGGGGTGCTGGGCCGCGTCGTCGTGTACAGCGGCGCGACGCTCGTGCACCAGCGCACCGCGAGCGCGATCGTCGCGTCGGTCCGCGACCAGGTCACGCAGCTCGGCGAGGACCCGGCACTCAATTCGGCGCTGCGAGCGCCGGCGTCGCTCGTGTGCCGGCTCGAGGACCACTTGCTCGCGCCCGACGACGCGCTCGTGCCATCCGACGCCGCCAAGCACAGTCTGCCAACACTCGTGGTCGAGATCGCGTACGCCAACGAGACGCGCGCGATGCTCCATTCGCGGCTCGCGCGCTGGCTCCGCGACGGTGGGGGCACCGTCCAGGTTGCGATCGGCGTCAAAATCTACGCGGCGTCGCAGCGGCGCACGATCGTCGTGCTCCAGCGCGGCCAGCCCATGCAGTCCGTCGAGCTGGGCACGCGCGGCGTTGCCAAGTGGCCAGCGACGACGATCGCGACGTTCCCGTTGGGCGCGCTGTTCCGCGGGTTCGCGCTGCCACCGGCGCTGCGCGGGCTCGAGCGCGAGCCCATCATGATCGACCCGGACGACGTCCGCGCCGTCGTGCAGCGCGCGATCAAGCGCCGCCCCTGAAGCAAGCAGCGAGGCTGGACATGGCGATAAGAATACGTTGTGTTTTCCGATGCGTTGGTGTATTTTAGGGGCGAACCGAGCGCCCACCTGCTGTGACGGACATTATGCCAACTACCCGCCCTTGGACACAAGGCACGATCGGTTGCGGCTGTCGTTTTCCCTGCCTAGGTCATGGAGTCGTACGGGCGCCCACTCGTCGCGCGCCGCAACACCTCACCCAACGTGTCCTTCCTCAATGACGCCAAGACGCGGTGCGTTTTGTCAAGCGGAGACTCTGCGTGGGCCGAGGCTGACGTTGCTGTGCGAGTACTAATAAAGGACCGGCGCGACGGCGTTTGCGCCACCGACCAGCTCACGGAACCAAGAGAACGAGACGCTGGAGCTCCAGGTCACGGGCGGACGCGCCGGCGGCCATTCCGGTGCTCCGTCCTCGGATATCGGTAGTGCCAATGGGAATGGCCCTTTCGGCGGTGCGTCCACGGCGCCGACACTGTTCACGCACCTGTCGCGGCCACCTCCGCTGACAGGCCGACCGCCTCCGTTGGAGCGGTGCGTGGTCGTCCTCTGCATACTCTAGAGCGGTGGAGTGATGTCTGTCTGTCTGTCTGTACAGACCACAGAGCGGCGGTGTTCGTCGGCAAGGTAACCGGTAGCGAATGAGGGTGGGAGAGGACTCGAACTCACTGTTGTTTGTGTGGGGGGCTCCATCGAACAGCACCTGGCGCGCCACCACCGGCCGCGGCCATGGCGAAGCAACGTCCAAGCACAGCGCGGGAGAGTTCGAGGACTGGGGACCGCGTGGCGCCGTCGCCACCCACGTCGTTAGAGCGTGATGAGCTGTTCACACGACGGCGGAGCGACGCTCGCCCTGAGGTTGACGATCCGGAAATACCTGGCGAGGAATCTCCCGTCGGCGGGGGCATCCCCCACTCGTCCAAGGACGAAGCCTACATTCGACAGCTCAAAGCCGACATTTCGTACTGCCACAAGGTGCTCGCACTCCACCAAACGGCCTCGGCTAATAGGGAAGCACCGACAACGTCGCGGTCGCATACACATGTCAAGAACGTGCAAAACATGCGCGAAAGCCGCGCGCCGTCGCACAATCCGCCACCACTGTCCACTTTGGATGCCGCCTTGTACTCGCAGCTCGCCCGGTATAACTTTTCGTCGGATCCAGCCCAATTACAGAGTGCCAAGGCACGACTCGAAGACATGCTAACTCAGTCACTCACGCAGTTGATGCGCCACTTCCTTCAGTTAAAAGATGATGTGCTCGACCATACCCGCGCGAGTGCCACCGACAACGAAACTCCAGAGCACGACGTCGAGTCGATCGGGTTACAGCGACCGACGGGCGACCTGATACCGTTTGGGAATGGGTGCGGATACGACCCGGGGTCTGTGTACACTGGCTGTGTAGTTGGCATTCTTCGACGCGTCGAGGTGCGTCTCCACACAACCACGGATTCCCTCTATCCAGACGTCGCTGACGCCCCTTGTGACTGATAGAAATTTCGGTCGGTGATCATGGCGCTCCACTCGGAGAAGACGTGCTTGCTCAAAGAAATCCACGAGAAAGACCGCAACACGGAACGGCTTTGTGAGCAACTCGATCTTTTTAAAGATGCGTTGGCGAAGGTACGGTTTGCCCGAAACATGGCGGTCATTAGTCGTACCGAACGGCTCATACGAATGGTGATCTCGTGTTGTTAGGCAAAACTCTCTACTCATAGCGGTGAGAGACATTCACGTCGAATAGGTGCCAATCTGACAGTCGAGGATAGCCCAAGTCCCATTTTGGACAGTTCTCCGCGCCTTGAGATGGACATTGAACGAGAGCTCGAGCTTTCTGCTCAGATCCATGGATTGGAAAAAGAACGGGTTCATCTCAACGATGTGATAAGCAAGATGCAGTCCGAGCAACGCCGCCTCGAAGCACAGGTACGAGCCCCAGTCACCTTGAGAGTGTCGATCTATTCCTACTCATAGTATTCGATTCGTTTCCGAAACAGATCCAGCTGATGCAAGCAGACGCTGAGAAGTACGCCCGCGGTGCTCTCGCAGCACAGGAACAACTCGATCAAGCTCGGTTCAAGTCGGCTGAAGACGTGCGTCTGTGGGAACAACGCGAAGGCGAGCTCCAAGACGCGTTGAGAGCGATGACTGAGCGGTGCCGCCAGCTCGAAGACGGAAGCAATCGGGAAAAGCAAGCACTGAGGAGTGAGAAGCTGGACTTGGAAGCTCGAATACGCAGATTGGAGGAGGAACTTCGCGCGAAGACGGGGCTCGCCAGTCAGAACGCCACGACGATCGCAGACCTCAAGCGGTACAAAGACCGCTTTGAATCCGCGTCCGCCCAACTGAAATCAGTGGAGGGCAACCTCGCCGAGGCACAGCGAGAGGCTGGTACTGCGCGTACCGAGTGTGAAAAGTCGAAAGCAGTGGTTGAGCAGTTGCGGCTGGAACTGAGTGCAGCGACCGCGCGGATAGAGGATCTCGCAGCACGTCATGACCAATCGCTCGCGTTTCGAGCCACGCAAGAGACGACTCTACGCCAAGCTAAGCTCAAGCTCGCTCAAGCCGACGCGGATGTCCAACGGCAGTGTGCTGTGATCCAACACCAAGCAAATCAGCTGGCGCTACTTGAGGATAAACTGAGCAAGTCGGTGTCCCTGGATGAAGAGCAACAAAAGCAGCGTCAGATACAAGAAGAAACGGCGTGGCACCAAAAGGTTGCGGCGCTCGAGCACGCGCTCGCAGTGGAGAGACAAACTATCCAGTCGCTCAAGGAACAGCACCTCACTTCCATGGCTATGGAACGAGAAAAGGCAAAGCACTCGGTCTCCCAAGCCAAGGCAATCGCCCAAGAGCTCGAGACAGCGAACCTGTGTCTTGCCGAGCGTAAAAAGCAGCGAGAAAGGGAGCTCCAAGACTTTGCTGACCAAAAAGCCCAACTGCTCGACAGGATAGCTCAACTGACTCATGAGCTGGAGGCCGCGAACGCTACGATCACTCAACAAACTCGTACCAATACTGAGTCGGTGGGATCCGTGGTGATGGCTGAATTGGAGGGGACAATCCGTGATTTGCAGGAGCAGCTCGTCGTGGCGATTGCTGACCACAAAAAGCTCCAAGTCGAGGCATCGAACCAAGTGGATCAGCTTCGACGGGAGTACGAGTCCAAGCAACGATCTTTGGAGGAGTCGCATCGCCAGGCGATCGAGGACGAAATCGAAACCTACAAGTCGGCAGCGGAGAATGCGCTGGCTGCCGAGCTCGATGTTCGTCACCAACTGGATGTTGTGATTGCCGAGCGTGACGTACTACTTCATCGAATTCACGACGAGCGGGCCACGCCACGTGGGTCTGCGTTGTCGGAGGCTCGTGTCGAGCTCCAGCGAGCCAAACTCAAGATTGCAGCGCTGGAAGAGAAGCTCCACAAACCTGACTCGGCGCGACACAAGGAGTCGGAGGGCAAGGCCGCGCTGCTCGTTGCCCGTGAAAAGAAGTTGGCAGAGGATCAAAAGTGCGTAGTGGATATCCCGCGCCCTCACTATCTCATACTCACATCTCTTCTGGTGTGTGGCTATTAGGTCGCTGAAGAAGGCAAAGCAGGAGCTGAGTGCCGACAAGAAGCAGTTGCGAGGCGACCGCGAGGCGCTGGAGACCGAGAAATCCCGTGTGGAGGCCGACAAATTGCGCAACCGAGACGACCACAAGCTGCTCCGGCAGATCATCGCGCTGTTGGCTTCGCGACTGGGCCTCCAAATGCAACTGCTGGACATCCTCCCACCGGAGCTGGCGGCTGCGCGTCGCGATCCATTTAGCAGCTCCCACCAGGCGCGGAGTCGCCGAACTGAGTCGCCACAGTCGCTGGATGCGTTTATCTCGACGTTTAAGACCGAACACGCGGACCAGTGGCGCGACATGCAAGTCCAATGGGAGCGGTTGCACCTCGAGCTCGACGATTCGGACTGGCAGCTCGTCCACATGCGGAACCGTCTGGAGGAACTCCACCTTGCCTCGGCCACCGTGCGACCCAAGACAGCACCCGTCACGACGCCGTTTTCGGACGCCGTCGCGGCGGGACGAGACACCGTGCCCATCGCGGAACAGCTCGCGAGCGCGTCCAAAGCGGCCATTACAACGGCGATACCTCCTCCTCCGACCGCCACCTCGGACACGAGTGACGACAGGCCCAGCAGTGCGAGACCACACACAAAAGGTAAAAGGTGGCTCTTCCCATCATGGGGGGATAAACGACAACTGACCTCTCTGTTGTGGCGACCAGACGAGGACCCCGAGACGTTTGCCGTGGCACTCGCCAAGGAAATGCGTGCCATGAGAGACAGCTACGAGCGCCAGCTCGAGGAGCTCCAGCTCGCGCTCCGCACGGCGCAGACGCTCCGCGTCGAGTCGGGACAGCGGCTCCGCGCCGAGCTCGACGACGAGAAGCGCCGCAGCCACCAGCTCGTACGTGGCGTCGTCGTCGTCATGGGCGATGGAACAAAACAGACCACTGACAATTATTGTTGTTGGCCAGATCGCGCAGTGGACCGACCGGTGCGTGGCGCTCGAGGCCCAGCTCGAGGCGCTCCGCCGTGTGCTGGCGACGCTCCAGGACGCGCAGATCGCGGCGCTGAGGCGCCACCGCGAGGCCGCAAACGGCGCCGCACGCCACGAGGCGCTGGGCGCGCTCCACGCGGCCGTGGCCTCCGCGTGGGCCGACGAAATGGCGCGACGCGACGCCCACGAACAGGACCGCATGCGCAAGCTGCTCGACTATTGCGGCTCGTCGTCGGTCACGGTCGAGCGCGACGACAAGACGCGGCTTGTCTAACGAAAAAAAAATGATTTTTTTGTTTTGTTTTTTCGTTTTCGTTTGTTGCCAGCGTGGAGCAGAACGCTCCAAGCGTTTTACCTGTGCTTCTTCCCGGGGACACACACACAACACGATCTTCTTTTGGCTGAAGGAGGATGCTTCAGAGACGAGCCAGCCCGTGAAGAGTGGGACCGTGGTTCACTGGCCTCTTCGTGCAGACCACAGTCTGTGACAGCTAGCGCGACCAGCTGGCTCCGGGCCTCTCTATGACGATATAGCGTGGACGCGCGAACGAGCGTCCAACACCGGATGTGTGGGAAGCGGCACTGTGACAATACATAAGATCGCGAAGAACACCTGGGCCAGCTGTGCACAAGCGATAGCCTGATACGGAAAGTGGCGCGCCAGCTGGTGGCGTTGTCTGGTCGCGCTCGCCTTCAACAAGGCAGAGCAGAGTTGGCTTCAGAATTGTACAAAAAAACAAAAAGCGAGTGGAAAAAAGGAGAAGGGAACAAAAAACAGTTTCAGGTGGCTTCCTTTTTTCGTGAGTTCCGTTCTTTTCTTCCCCTCTCCCTCCTCATCCTGCCACCAAAAAGCAGTGATCCCCAAATTCATTTTTTCTTACGGTGCAAGATGCTTTGTGCAACCAAACACATGGAAGAGAACGCTAATGTGCGGACGCCGTGGTGCTGTGGCGGGGCTGAAGCTGCATTTCTTCTAATCTTGCGGTTTGGACAATCACCAACGCCCAGTTTCCTATGCCACCGGACTGGCTGCGGCTTTGTGGACGGATGGCCGTGCTGCGGCACACCAAGGAGGATGGAACCAGACGCCAGCTGGTCGCCGCTTTCCCTCAAGTTGCAACTTCAAACGGAGAACATGTCGACGGGGCGAGGAATGGCTCCGTTCTGTGGGATCTGTGGGAGCTTTTCCTGTCTCTGGGGGTTTCTGACTTGCGCCGCGTCCCAGGAACCAAGCTCAATGAAACCACTTTCCTAAATACTAAATATTAGGAATTCCGTACATACACATCGTACCTACGTCGCCTCTTCGCAGGTGACGTGTCGAGCGTTTCCTGGTCCTATCGATCTAACAATCACATATTTTCGTGGCTGGGAACGTTCTGTAAATTTCGTGGGCATCCACAATGGCCTTGTGAATAATACCAAAGACAGACTTGGAGGTGCTCGGCTGGATGCGCAGCACGAGCGCCCCGCGCTTGGGCAGTCACAACACGCCGATTCGTGGTGAAAACAGAACAGAAACTGCTTTTTCTCGTCTTGTTATCCATTGCCCCTCTCAGCCCCTTTATCTTTTTCTTTTCTTTGCTTCGTTCTTGCAGTCGCCACAACGCAGAAAAGACGATGTCGAATCCGCGGCCCTTCGCTTTCGCACTTGCCCGCAAGAACAAAGTCGCTCTCTCTCTCTCTCTCTCCCGTCCGAAAGAACGGAGACCCGAGCCACCGCCAGGTTGGTCTCCATCTCCCCTCTCGACTCCTCTCCGCTCTGCCGCCGACTCCCACTCTCTCCCCTCTTTGGCCCCGCGAGCCAACGGCGTTCACTTGATTGATCACGCGACAGCGGGTCAAGCCCCCTCAAGTAGCAACCCCCGACACCACCAAAGACGTGTCTCACACGCCGCCTGGGAAAACCCTAGCCCCTCGCGCCTCGTCTGCGTTACGTGGGGGTTTGCCAGGAGCTCCGCCAATGGGCGCGCTCCGTTCCAGACTGGGCGTCTCAGCAGACGTCAGGGCCGTGCTGGGTTTTTGGGTGGTGGGATCCCCCGACTGAGTCACTCTGGGGGGCAAGGACACCCCCACTGACTGCGACGCGGCCACCCTCCGCCGCCTTCCCGTCGCATTGTCACGACCCCTCCCCTCTCCGCTGTTGGGGTTTTCCGCTTGCTCCCCTCCGCCGTCATTCGCTATTGTTCTTCTCCACCACTCCGCCCTCTCCGCCCCGCATGGACTGGATCCGCTCGTCGCTCGCGGCCCGCGAGCCCCACCGCGAGCCGACCCCCGACGCTGAGCCCGACGACAGCACGCCGACGTTCCGTATCGTCGACGCGAAGAACCGCGTCCACGACCTCCAGGGCGCGTCCGCCGTGGGGGGTTCCTCCGCCTCGGCGCTCTCGGCGTCCTCCTCCTCCTCCGCGTCCTCCTCCGCGCGGCTCCTCCCGGCGTCCGCCCGCGCCGTGCCCATGGGCGGCCTCCACCACTATGACCAGTATGACCGCCGCTTCTCCTCCGACGCCACGATGCTCGACGACGACGACGACGCGACGCTCGCGCAGCAGCTCCAGTTCCAGCGCGAGGAGATGCAGTTCACGCGGGTCGCCAAGGCCCCGCTCCCGCGCATCGCCATGCCGTCCTCCTCCTCCTCCTCCTCTTCCTCCTCCTCGGCTGCGCCGCCGCCGGCGCCGCCCTCGCACCCGTTCGCCTCGCAGTCGGCGCAGCAGCGGAGCTTCCCCCACCACGCCTTCACCTACTCGGACAGCAGCTCGGGCTCGTCGCCGCTGCTGCGTCCGCTCAACCATGCGGCGCTCCAGTTTGCGTCCTCCTCCGCTGTCAACGGCCCGCCACCGCTCGCGCCGCCGGTCTCGCCGTTTGCGGGGCTCGCGCTCTCGGCACCGGCCAAGTCGACGCTCTCGACCACTCCCAACGCGAAGCCGCCCGTGAACCCGTTCAGCTCGGCCGGGCTGCTCCAGCAGCAGCTCCAGCAACACGCCCAGCAGGCCCCGGCGACGCCGGCGTCCCACCTCGAGAGCAGCCCGCGGCTGCCGTCGCTCGACGCGTTCCGCGCCGGCTCGCCGCGCAACCTCAAGCTCGGCATCGCCGCGCGGCCGCCGGCGCTGTCGCTGCGCACAAACGTGGCCGAGTCGCCGCACCTTGGGCCCTCGGGCGCGCTGCCGAGCCTGCTCTCGTCGTCGGTGCCGTCGCCGCACCACCACGCGGCCTCGCCCTACTCGCACTCGCTCCCGGGCATGTCGTTTCTCCAGGGCCGGCTCTCGCGGCAGCAGTCGTTTGACGGCGACGACACGGTCACGAACGCGTCGTCGGACGACGACGAGCGCGACTCGGCGCTGCTCATGATGCGGCTCAGCTCGAGCGTGCCCGCGGACGCCCCGCGCTCGGGCCGCGTGTGCCGGTACGCCGACTGCAACAACATTGCGCGCTCGCGCGGGCTCTGCCGCACCCACGGCGGCGGCAAGCGCTGCTCGCAGCCGGGCTGCGACAAGTCGGCCCAGGCCAACCGCAAGTGTATCGCCCACGGCGGCGGCACGCCGTGCTCGTTTGAGGACTGCGAGAAGACGGCCCAGTCGCGCGGGCTCTGCAAGGCCCACGGCGGCGGCGCGCGGTGCAAGCACCCCAACTGCCCCAAGAGCTCCCAGTCCAAGGGCCTGTGCCGCGGCCACGGCGGCGGCATCAAGTGCAAGGAAGACGGCTGCGAAAAGTGGGTCCAGAAGAACGGCTACTGCATCAAGCACGGCCGCGAGCGCGCCATGACCCAGTGAGCGGCCCTCCATTGTTTTTATTTCTCTCTGCGTCGTCGATGGGTAGTCACCAAAAACCACACGTGTAAAGTTGTAGTAATAGCGAGTATGACGGAGGCGGGCAATCCCCTCCTCCCTTCCCACCCCCCACCCCAATCTGGTGTTTCCTCACGTGTGTACTGGATGCTGACATCTTCCTGCCTCCAAATTAGTTGCGTTTTGGGCGAGTCGGCCTTGCGAAATTTAGATTCGTCGTTCCCCATGCTGGTGTGGCTGCGCGTGGTGCGGGCCCGCGTGTGGCTCTCGTCGCGCACGCTGGCGCGCCAGGACGGCGTGCTCGCGCTCGTGCGGACGGTGTCGGCGTCCCCGTCGAGCCACGTCGTGTATGGCACGCCGGAGGCGACCGAGGAAGCTCGAGGCGAGACCAAGCGGTGGCTGATGGTGCCCATCCGGTACAACGAGTCCCAGACGACGCGCCACGTGGGCGTCGAGATCGCCGAGAGCGAGGACGCGTCGTCGGCGCCCCGTGGAGGATCCGTGGAGATTGTGTTTTTCGTGTTGGCATCGACTGACAGTGATCGTAACAGCCGCACCAAGCCGCGTATCACCTGTGTCGCGCGCGCGGTGCTACGGCTCAATGCCACGGACCTCGCGGCCGTGGACGGCGCCCGCGAGGTCTTGTTCACGTCGCCGCTGGACGAGGAGGAGGGCTCGGTGGAGATCGCCGTCCAGCGAGCACCCAGCGCCTCGACACAAATGGGCCAACCCAGCCCACCATGGGGAGACGGCTCGTTTTCAGTCCACTGGACCTCGAGCGAGGCACTGGAACGGGACCTCGCGGCCAAGGAACGCGCGCGTGTCGAGGCCGAGCAGCAGCTTCTGAAACGGCTCGCGGCCGCCGAGGCCCAGGCACAGCGGGCCCGCGCACTGCGGGACCACGCGGTCGAACTGATCCAGCGCAAACGAGCTGCGAAAGCGATCCAGCGGATGTTTCACGCGTGGCGGCGACGGCGTCGGGAGCGGAGACGGCAGCTACGGCGTGAACAGGAAGACCACAAGCAACGCAGGAAACAGGCGCTACGCGACCGAATCGCCGAGCGAAACCAGCGGCGGACGCAGCGGCTCATCGAGCAGTGGACGACGCACGAGTCCGAAGAGAAGGAAGATGAGGAGGGTCGGAACGGTCGTGGTGGGTCAGAGTTGTCGAAGTGGATGGAGACCCAGCGCGAGGCGACGATGGCCAAATTGAAGATGAAGCTCACGCTACTCGAGCACGAACGCGAGGAGAAACTGCGTGCGATCGAGTCGGCCGATAGTGGCCATTGCGTTCGCTTTGGCGATTGCCCGAGCGACGAGGAGGCGCCTTCGCGGTTGCTGGGCGATGGACTTGTCCACGCGATCCAGCGGCTGCACCTGCGCAAGTGATTCCACGGGAGAAAAAAAAGCAAAAACAGAAAAACGTGCAGCGTGTTAAGTTACCTCCGCCCTCTTGCGATCGTGGAGGCGGTGGGCTTCAGTCGTCCATGGCCAAGTCCTCGTCCTCGGGTTCCTCGTCGTCGTTTGGGACTGTTTTGGACTCAGCTGCATCTGCATCCAACGTGGAGGGCGCGGCGTCGGCCTCAGCATCACCGGCTTGCTTTTCGTCTTTGAACTGACACAGGATCTGTGAAGCCAGATAAAGAGGACCGTGTCACATGTTCGTCAGTTGACTCCAAACACACAACCTGGCGTGGTAATCAGGGAGGGCCATACGGGGTACATGGTGGTGAAGGCCGCGCGAAGATCCCGCGCGTCCTTGGCGCCAGAGAACACGACTTTGCCGCTCACAAAGACCAAAATCTTGACCTTGGGCCGGTCCAAGCGGTAGATCAGCGCCGGATAGACCTCCGGCTCGTACTATGGAACAAGACGGGGCGTGAGACCCAAGCAAGAGTACGGGGGACGCGGTCCACGTCGTTGTACCGTGCAGGCGTCGCTGTGCGCGAACGACAGCTCCTCGAGCAGCACGCGGAAGCCCAGATGGCAGCTCGCGACGACGTTCTGGATCTTAAAGTCGATCAGGTTGATGTTGGGGTAGTCCATCTTCTGGATGAGCTGCGTGAACTTGCGCGCCGCGGCCTTGATGTTCTCCTCCGAGTCGGCGCCCGTGCACACGAGCTTGCCGTTCGCAAAGAGCATCGCGGTCGCACCGCGCGGCGCGTGCTGGGGGCCGAGCTTCATGACCAGACAGTTCTTCTTGGGCCCGAACTCGGCCCGCCGGTGCGACTTGATAAACACGTTCGCGAGGTCGAAGCGCATGCCCAGATTGGCCGACGACACAAAGTTCCTGTGGAGTCCCACGGTGGTCAGTACCACGCGAGTTGGCGGGGGAAGCCATAAGAGGATGTTGAAGCCACCACGCACTTGATCTGCAGCTCCGGGACGCGCGGCGCGGCGTCCCGGAGCGACGGCGCCGTCGCGGTCGGCGCGGCCATGGCGACGGCGGGAAAAGGAGGAATGCCTCCACGAATGGCAGTATGAGCAGCTCCCTTACAAGAGTGACATCTACGAACCTAACGGATTCATTAAGTACGATGGGTACATATATCAGCAAGAGTGTGTGTATGCAAATGCCAAACCCATGACGCACCTCAGGGGCAGCATCGCGTGGCTAGGAGACTGGACGTGGTGCCTTGATGGATCGCGCCACCCCCGCGGACTTCTTGAGCCTCTCGTGGAACACACCCTCGGCCATCCGGTCCCAATAGACCACACAGTTTCACCACTAGCGATGATCCGTTGCAGGGGACTCGGCGACGCCATAGTCCACTTGTGTGCACCTCATTCAAACGTTACCCCTCGACAGATGCAGCTTTTTTCGAAGTGAACATGTTTTGAGAGAAAGGAAAGTTTCTGATTCTATCGCGACGAAAGGTTTGGACAGCTTCGTCGAAATAAATCACCCAGAAGAAGTCCATATACGCAATACGCAATATGTACGCTCAATGAAGTTGCTGCTTTGGCAAAGGAGGGCTTTTGATCGGAGTCCATTGTTAGTCGGGTGGCGATGCTCAAACGGCCTCGACTCGGCTGAGTTTGGCATACAATTTCGAACTGTTGGTGATCGTTTCATTAACACTGATGGGGACTTGGTGACGTAACTATCATTTCAGCACGGCTGTGTCCACAAGGGCATCTCTGGCTCTTCGTGGGTATCCTCGGACGCCCTCCGGTGTCTCGTTCTCAGGCATCGGAGCACCCTCTGGTGCTACAACGTGGAGTGCCGCGACCGGCAAGGTCTCCATGCACTGGGTGTCGATGGCATTCACAACGCCACCGCTGGTGATAAACTCGCGAAGGATTGACAAACGGCACGGCGCACCAGGAGCACTCGCGACACCCTCGCCAGAGCAGTGCGTGCCGTAGTCAAACTCCACCATCATCACACCCTTACCAGACCCCTGAAGCTTCTTGTACAAAAGCTCGCCAAACTCCTTCGGTGTCTGAAA
>JAADVT010000706.1:0-17143 GCA_023335895.1 Pythium rishiriense
CGCGTCCGCGACCATGAAGGCTCTCGCGCGCCTCGATTTCTTCCGGTGCGTAGCGGGCCCCTCCCTCCTCCCCCCTTCATAAGGACGCGAGTGTCTGACGTTGGTTGGTTAATCGTAAAATTCCAGCAAAGTGCCGGAGGAGCTCCAGGTCAACAGCGGCAGCGGGATGGTCTTCACGGTGCTGTCGTTCGCGACCATGGTGCTGCTCGTGGTGTCCCACTACAACGCGTACATGGCGCAGAGCACGCGCACGTACGTGTCGCTGGACTCGCACCAGGAGGACCAGCTGCGCATCAATTTCAACGTGAGCCTCGTGGCCGTGCCGTGCCAGCACGCGAGCGTCGACCTCTCGGACCACATGGGCCAGCGCTTCAACAACATCACGCGCCACATTCGCCACTTCAAGCTCGCGTCCAGCAAGACCACCCACCAGGTCACGCGCCTCGACGAGGTCGTGATCGACGCCAAGGTGCCGAGCTGGGGCGGCGTCGAGCGCGTGGCCCACGGCGGCGTCCACTACTCGACGCCGCTCACGACGCGCAACTTTTTCGATTTCATGGCCAAGTACGAGCTCGTGCTCGTCAACTACTACGCGCCCTGGTGCCCGTTCTGCCAGCAGCTCAACCCGGAGTGGGAGCGCGCTGCGGCGCAGCTCCAGGACCACCCGGAGTACAGCGAGCGCGTGATGATGGCGTCCGTGGACTGCACGGACGACGAAGCCGTGTACCTCTGCCAGCGCGCCAACATTCGTGCCTTCCCGTCCATGCTGGTACGTGGCATTGGAGGGCTAGTTCAGCAAGTCTGAGGGGCGGAGATTCACCATGTGGTGTTTTGTAGATCTACATGTACGGCTCGACCCACACGCGGTACATTTACAACGGCCCGCGCAAGAGCGAGTACTTGCTGCAGTTCCTCGATCTCTTCTACCGCCGCCTCGAGCCGGACGCTGACTTTGCCGAGGAAGTGCACACGGACGAGACGCTGAGCCTGCCCATGAACGTGAACCACGAAAACGTGGACGGTCTCGAGCTCAAAAAGGTCAAGCGTACGGTTCCCCCGGACGCCGTGGAGGGCTGTGAGGTGTCAGGCAGCATCAGCGTCAACCGCGTGCCGGGCAAACTCGTGCTCACGGCGCGCTCGGCGGACCACTCGTTCGATCTCAAGGACATCAACATCACCCACCACGTGAACCACTTTTCGTTTGGCCAGATCCGCGCGTCCGAACACCTCGTGGACGGTGCGCGGCCCAACTTTCTGCCGTCCAAGCGCTTCCCGCTCGACTCGGCCATGTTCTTTGCCGAGAACGTCAACATCACCATTGAACACTTCCTCAATGTGAGTTTCTCTTGTTGTGGGATGGATGCTTATTTGCTCACACGGTTGTCCATGTTTCGTAGGTCGTGGGCTTTGACCACTCGGACCACCGCGAGTACATCTTCGACCGTATCCCGCGCACGTATGAGTTCTCGGCCAGCAGCAACCAGTACAACGCCAGCAACTCGCTGCCGGCGGCGCTCTTCACGTTCGACATCTCGCCGCTCGTGATCCTCGTGGTCAAGGACAACATCCCGCTCTACCGGTTCCTCACGTCGCTCTGTGCCGTCGTCGGCGGGGTGTTCACGGTCATCGGCCTCGTGGACTCGGGCGTCTTCCACGCCATGAACTCGATCAAGAAGAAGCAACAGCTTGGCAAGCTCGCATAGAAAGCTTTTTTCGCGCCCTCGGGGATGGATGTCGAAACCCTTCCTCCAGGAAATCCTAAACGATGTTTTCTATTCATGACAGATCTCGAAAACAAACAAATCCTGTTTATGATGTTTATCAGGTTAACTAAGTTGATTCCCGTATAAGTTAACTTTGAAGAGCTCCATCAACGTGGAGCCACGTCACAGTCTCACATATCGGTCGCACCACGATGCCGCCATCGAAAGTCGACAAGCGCGCGGTGGACGCGCCGCTGGTCGCGCTCTTCGTCGGGTCCGTGGCGCTCAAGCTGCTGCTGCTGCCGTCGTACACGAGCACGGATTTTGAAGTCCACCGCAACTGGCTCGCGGTCACCCACTCGCTCCCCCGTGCGCGCTGGTACCACGAGGCCACGAGCGAGTGGACGCTCGACTACCCGCCGTTTTTCGCCTACTTTGAGTACGCGCTGGCGCTGCTCGCGGCCCGCGTGGACCCGGCGCTCGTGCAGATCTCGGCGACGCCCGTGTTCAGCCCGAGCATCCTGCTCTTCCAGCGGCTGACCGTGGTCGTCTCGGACCTCGTGCTCTTTTACGCCGTGTACGCGTACTGCACGTCGTGGCCGACCGTGACGACGACCGAGTCGGCGTTTTCGCGCCACAAGCGCCTCGTGATCGCGCTGCTCACGACGCTCGACGCGGGGCTCTTGTTTGTGGACCACATCCACTTCCAGTACAATGGTATGCTGCTCGGGCTGCTGATCCTCTCGGCGACCAAGTTCCGGCTCCAGCAGGACCTCCAGGGCGCGTTCCTGTACGCCGTGCTGCTCATGTTCAAACACATTTACCTCTACGCGGCGCCGCTCTATTTTGTGTACCTGCTCGGCCACCACTGCTACGTCAAGACTGTCGCGAAGGAGGACGACGGAACCGACTCGGATCGAACGCGCGAGCGCAAGCGATCGATCTCCAACACGGACGTCCACGAGACCATCCAGAGCCAGCACGATGGCAAGGCCACGTTCTCATTCTTCCGGTTCGTGCGACTGGGTGTCATGGTGCTCACGGTGTTCGGCGTCGCGTTTGGGTCCGTGCTCGCGTCCCATCCCGACCCGATCGCCGGGCTCAAGCAGATTTTCTCGCGGCTGTTCCCCGTCCAGCGCGGGCTTTGCCACGCGTACTGGGCACCGAACGTTTGGGCGCTGTACGCGTTCCTGGACAAGGTGCTCGTCGTGCTTCGCATCGCGCCAGCGGTCGAGGGGGTCGCGCTCATGAGCGGTGGGCTCGTCCAGGAGGCGACTTTCGCGGTGCTTCCGTCAGTACCACCGCTCGTGTGCGCCGTGCTGACGTTTGCCAGCATGGTCCCTGTTCTGTACTCGGTCTGGCGGTATCCGGACTCGTCGCTGTTCATGAGTGCACTCGTGTACTGCATGCACTGCTCGTTCATGCTCGGGTACCACGTCCACGAGAAGGCGATCCTCCAAGTGCTGCTGCCGCTCGCGTTGCTGGCGGCCGAAAGCGTCAACGACATGCGGCTCTACCGCTTTGCGTCCATCGCGAGTTCGATCTCGCTCTTCCCACTGTTGTTCACGCCCGCGGAGCAAGGCACGAAAGTGCTCATCGCGGCCGTGCACGCACTGGTCGCGTACGTCACGCTCGACCCACTCCTCAAGGACTCGCTCAAGAAACGCCACATCCGCGCGACCGCCGTGGGGCTCCACGCATTCGAGAAGCTGTACATTGCGGTGCTGGTCGCCGTTGCGGTTGGCGCGGCGTTGTTCCCGTTTGTCCCCAAGGTCGGGGCGAAGTACCCGTTCCTGCCGCTTATGGCCATGTCGGTGGTCTGTGCCGTCGCCAACTTGTACGTGTGGTTCTTTGCGATCTCCCAGCACTTTCGCAAGCTCGAGGCTGTGAAATCGTACATGCTGCCAAAGAAATAATGGGACACCACTTTAAGTCGGTTCACCGTTTCGTACATTTACTATTACGGTGAGGACCGAGAATCACATGAATAGGGTTTAGACACAGTTACTTCTTGGGGCACGGGCCATCCTTGTCCACGATCTTGAGCGATGCGTTGGAACACTTGGCGTTGTTGAAGAGACACTCGTTGTCGTACGTCTTGCCATCCGACGCACAGAGCTGCTCGAGCTCGCGCGAGCACTCCTTCTCGCACTGGCAGGCGCCGTCACGATCGATGATTGTGATCTTGGGGTCGCTACACTTGGCGTTCTCAAACAGACAAAAGTTGTTGTAGGTCTTGCCGTTCGAGGCGCAGACCGGCGCGAGCTCGCGCGTGCAGCCTTTCTCGCACTTGCAGGGCCCATTACGGTCCACGATCTTGAGTGTCTCGTTGCTGCACTTGGCGTTGTCGAAGAGACAGACGTTGTTGTACGTTTTGCCATCCGACGCGCACACTTGGTCGAGGTCACGGGCACACTCCTTCTCACACTGGCACGCGCCATCGGCGTCCACGACCGTGAGCTTGGGGTTGCGACACAGCGCGATCTCAAACAGGCAGTGGTTGTTGTACGTCTTGCCGTCGGACGCGCACAGCGGATCAAAATCACGCGGGCAGCCCTTTTGGCACTTGTCCGTCTCCTCCTGCTCCTCCTCATCGTCGTCGTCGTCGTCCTCTTCGTCCTCTTCGTCTCCTTCTTCCTCCTCCTCATCGTCGTCTCCATCATCATCATCGTCACCATCCGCATCGGCTTTGTCCTTCTTGATCGAGATGTGGACCACGGCCTTCTTCGCGGCCGTGGCCGAGGGCGGACACGCGTGTGCGTGCACTTGCTTGAGCGCCGGCGACTCGCACTGCGCAAACTTGAGAAAGCACTCGCTGGCGTACGTCTTGCCGTCGCTGCCACACACAGCGGACGCGTGGGCCGCGTCACACACGACTTTGCACTCGTGCGCGTCCGCGGCGCCCAGCGACAGCGCCAGCGCGAGCGCCAGCGACGCGATCTTGCGGTTCATTTTTGTTCCTGTCGTGGAGATGCCAAGAAAGGCGGAATGGGGAACCATGGCGAACAGCTCCAACTGTCACAGCAAACGAGTCAGAAAATGTATCGGGGTATTGTGTAGTCGACGGTACGTTATAATTTTAAGCCAATCAAAATCCACCAGCGCACCTGGCATCGACTGTTCCCTACACCTAATCTAAACATCGAGATTTTGCGGAAACTAGATTTATTCAAAAAATGTATTTTTTTCGTGGCGGCGAAGAAAAAGGGAGCGTGAGAGATATCTCGAGAGCGTGGTGGAATGGAGTCTCGGGCCAGCGGTCGACGTTAGCGGTTGCGTATTCTCTCAATGTCGAGTGACTTCATCTCGGAGAGGTAGAGCGGGTTCACACCGGCGCCCACGAGCTCTTCGACCTCCTGGAGGCGGATGCGTTCGAGCTTGGCGAGCTCCTGCGCGAACTCTTCTTTGAGCGCCTGGCCCTCGGCCTGCTTCTGCGCGAACACGAGCTTGTGGAGCTTCTCCTTGGCCTCGATCTGGGTCTGGAGCACGCGCCGGTGGGCCATGCTCGCGATCTTCTTTTTCTCCTCGGCCTCCTTCACGCGGGCCTTGTCGGTCTCGACTTGGGCCATGATCGACTCGTACTCTTTTTGCTGCATGGTCGCCTCTTTGATGCGCGCGCGCTGGCGGTGCATGGCCTGCGCCTCGCGCTCGGCGCGCATCTCCTCCATCTCCTGCTTCTGCTTGCGCAGCAGCGCGAGCTCGGCCTCGCGGGCCTGGCGCTCGCGGGCCTCGGCGGCGCGCTTGGCGCGGAGTTCGTCGAGCTCGGCCTTTTCGTTGGCCATCTTCTCCTGCATGGACCGCAGCTTGGCGCAGCGCAGCTCGGCCTCGTGGCGCTTGCGCTCTTCCTCTTCTTCGAGCGCGCGCTGCTCCTCGGCCTTTTTGCGCTGGTACGCGAGCACGCGCTCCTCTTCTTCTTGGATTCGCCGCTTTTCCTCGGCCTTGCGCGCGAGCGCCTGCTCGTTGAACTTTTGGATCTCCACCATGGTCTGGCTCGCGCGCTCGGCCTTGCGGCGCTCCTTCTCGGCCTCTTCTTCCTGCTGCTTGCGGATCTTCTCGAGCATCTCGGCGGCTTCGTGCGCGACCAGCTCGCTCTCTTTCTCGCGCTGCCGCTTGCGTTCCTCGATCTGCTCCTCGAGCACTTTGCGGTCCGCGTACCGCTTGACCTTTTTCGATTCGTCGATCTCTTCCTGCCGCTTGAGCCCTTCGAGGCGGTCGACTTCCATGAGCAGGTTCATCTTTTCGTCGTACACGTGCTTGTCCTCGTCGAGCTCTTCCTTGAGCTTTTTTTGCTGGTCTCGGATCGTGAACGCCTGGGCACGCGCGCCGAGCGTACGGATCAGCTTGACGCTGTCGTGGTCCTGCTCCTTGAGCACCGTGGCTTTGCGCAGCACTTCCTGCCGTTCCTGCTCGAGGATCTGCTCGATCTGGGACTTGGGCGCGCGCCGGGCTGCCTCCTCACTCAGCTTGAGCATGTGTTCCTTGCGCTTCTTGGATGAGAGCCGCTGCTGTTCCTGCTCAGCGTCGCGCCGCGCCTCGAGCTCCTCGAGCTCGGCGGCCGTGAGGATGCGTGTCTCCTGCTTCATGCGTTGGAGGTCTGACTCGCCCACAAGCGTGGTCGGTCGCGGCGGCTTGGACGCCTTGGTGCGCTGGCTCGCAGCCTCAGGCTCTTGGTTGTTGTGGGTGGAACTGCCACCGCCTCCCACGATATCGCGGCCAGCCTGCATCGAGCGGTCGCTCTTCTTGAGCCGCGCTGCGGACTTGGCACTACCGAACAATGTGTCATCGACCTGCGGCGAGTGGGCCACACGGCGGTACCGGCGGCCCGTGGAGGCCGACGCCAATCCGGCAGACCCCTGGCTACCCCCCGAGGCGCGGCTGGACGCCGACGTGGCGCGCATACTTATCGATGGTCGTTCGTCTCTCGGTCACGCGAACGAGATGAAGCCACCGGGATGCTCTCGTTCGATGACCTTGCGAGCCCCAAGAGGGTGAATACAGCTTCAGCGCACACAGCTATAATCGGCACGACTCCCGGCGAGGCTTGGTGCTGGGCTCCTAAGATGTGCCATGGCACTGGCCACTTGAGCTGAAAGCGACCTGGGTCTGGTCCGTAATAATAGAGACGGCAACTGCACATTGCAAAAGTCAAAGCTTCTCTATGTAGTATTCCTCACCGTTAATATCACAAGCCACCCACTGATTGAAGAGATCGAACGCACGCTTAGTTGCGCTTCTTCTTGCCACGGCGCTCGCGCCCCTTCTGTGCGTTCGGGTTCATGCGGCCGTAGCCGACCTCAATGGTCGCGTGCTTTTCGGCTTTGACGCCGAGATCGTGGGCCACGTTTTCGCCAAATGCGCTCTGCATGACCTTCTTGTGTTGGCGCTGGCGCTGGCCCCAGATGCCCATCATGAGCTGGTCCTCGCGCAGGAGCAGATCGCCCTGGCGGCCACCCTTGGGCTTGGGAAGCGAGAACTTGGTACCAGTGAGCTTCGTCGGGCGGTTCGCGCGGTGGTAAAACACCATCTGGCCGTCCTGGCCGAGGCTGTAGGACACGCGCTCAAGCGTGTTGTTGCCGCACTTGGGGCAGAACATGCGTTCCATCTCGGTCGTGGTCGTGAAGCACGCGATACACTTGAGGATCCACTGCTTGACGCGCTTGATCAGCATGCCCTCAGTCGACAAGAGGCGAAGACCGATCTGCAGCATGACGTTCTGCATCGAGAAATCGGTCGTGATGCATGCCACGCTAATCTCATTGCGGATCGCCTCGACGTTCTTGCCATCGCCAAACATCGACCCCTTGAAATCAGCCACATTCATCGTGTTGATCCAGTTCTTGCCATCATCGTCGGCCGCACCGGCGTTGCTCGACGAACCAAAACCGCCGAGAATGCGCGACTTGACCTCGGCCTTGAGGATCTCCTGCGACACCGGTTCGCTGAACTCGGCCTTGTTCTCTTCCTCCTCATCGTCCTGTGCCTCACTGTCCTCGGTCTTTTCGTGCACAAACGGGCAGTCGTCGCCGTTCTTGCAGCCGTCGGGCGTGTTGAAGAACTTGCACGGGATCGCGACCTTGCGCTTCTCGCTGGCTTCACCGCTCTCACCCTCGGCCGCCGCGACGAGCGACTCGTCGTGGATGAACTTGCACTCGTCGCCGTACTTGCAGCCCATGGCCGTGCCAAAAAACTTGCACGGGTACCGCGCGCCACTCACGATCTTGCCGTTCGCGTCGCGCGTGACGGTCGCCGTGTTCTCTGGGCTCTCCTTGAGGTGGTCGGCGCCGTTGGCCTCGACTTCGAGCATGTACGTGAGCGCCATGACGCGCAAATCCGGCAGCGACAGCGACGCAAAGTCGCCCGTCTTGCGCGAAAAGTTGGCGACGGCGCGCATGGCCTCGGCAGACGGCTCCCGGGTCTGGATCGTGAACGGCAGCGTCTCGAGGATCGCACGCGAGCGCTTGTCGCGGATCTCCTGGAGCACGTCGGGCACGGTCCAAAAGTTCTCGGCGAGCGGCGCGAGGTTCGTGCCCTTGATGATCGCACCCGAGTCGACCACGAGGTGCAGTACTTTCTTCTTCTCGCCCGCGGGTTGCGCCGCCGGCGATGTGGTCGCGTTTTCGGTCGCACGAGGCGCCACAGCGACAGGCGCAGGCGCCGGCCACTGCACGGTCTCCAGCGTTGCGGCCTCCATGGCCGTCGAGAGCTCCTGCTGTGCGTCCGCCATGGGTGAGAGACACAGCGGCAACTTGGAATGGGTGTGTCTGTCGCTCTTTTATTCCAGCAGCTCCAAAGGCCATCACCAACCAAACGGTTCCTATTTCCACCAATGAAATGTATGATTATCACCAAGTTTTACCCAATCCGAAGATCACGTTAAGAACCGTCTTCGTTTGATATCTGTCGCTTCCTAACACACGCCTGGATGGTCTCAACCAAAACTGGTACGTTATGCCATCGCGCCCCGCTCGGTGGTTTTCTGATAGAAACGGACTTTGCCGTGGACGGGGTGTTTGCTGCTTCGTGACCCCCACACACAAACGAAAGAACAAGCGACCAAAAGATCGCACTCCCCGGCTGAGAAGAGAGCGAGAGTGTGAGCGGAAGCCATGGCGCACGTGTTCGGCGACAACGAGAAGGAGTCCGACTATGGCTACGTGTTCAAGGTCTCGGGCCCGCGTACGTGACGCTGTACTGATAGCGGCTCTGGCGCACGCCGTCGGTAGATTTCCCCCACCACAAGAACAGGAAGAAGACGGAAAGATGGGAGATCTCTCTCTCTCTCTTTCTCTCTTTCTCTTGATCTCGGACGGGGAGGAGGGATCGGCCGTTGGCGCGTGGAGAGAAACAAAAAGGGTGGGGAACTGACGGTTGTGTGGGGATTTCTGTAGTCGTGATTGCCGAGAACATGCTCGGCGCGGCCATGTTCGAGTTGGTACGGTCGTGTTTTTTGTGTGTGGGATACACTAGTGAGACGAGAAGACTGACGGCGTGTGGGGTGTATAGGTTCGTGTGGGCCACGACAAGCTCGTCGGCGAGATCATTAAGCTCGAGGGCACCAACGCCTCGATCCAGGTCTACGAGGATACCTGTGCGTCCAGAGCTCTGTGAACGCGTGGATAGTGTGGTTAGCTGACGGTGTGGCGGGATGGTTGTAGCTGGTCTGACGGTCGGTGACCCGGTCGAGCGTCGTAAGCAGCCGCTGTCGGTGGAGCTCGGCCCGGGTATCGTCGACAACATCTTCGATGGTATCCAGCGTCCGCTGCAGTCCATTTACGACCTCACGAAGGACGTGTACGTGCCGCGCGGCGTCGACGTGCCGGCGCTGAACGCCACCAAGCGCTGGCGTTACCGCCCCGTGGGCTTCCGCGAGGGCGACCCGATCTCGGGCGGTGACATTTTCGGTATTGTCCACGAAAACGACATTCTCCACTCGCACAAGATCATGTGCCCGCCCAACGTGTTTGGTACGATCGTCAAGATTTACGGCGGCGGCACGGACAACAACGAGTCGTTCACGCTGGAGGATACGGTGCTCGAAGTCCGTGACGACACCACCAAGAAGACCCACAAGCTCGGTCTCTCGCACTTTTGGCCCGTGCGTAAGCCTCGTCCGGTCGCCGAGAAGCTCGCTGGTAACGTCGCGCTGCAGACCGGTCAGCGTATCATTGATGCGCTGTTCCCGTCCGTGCTTGGTGGCACGTGCGCCGTGCCCGGTGCGTTCGGCTGTGGTAAGACGGTCATTTCGCAGGCGCTGTCCAAGCACTCGAACTCGGATGCCATCGTGTACGTCGGCTGTGGCGAGCGTGGTAACGAGATGGCCGAAGTGCTGTGTGATTTCCCGGAGCTTACGATGACTGTGAACGACCGCGAGGTGCCGATCATGAAGCGTACGACGCTGGTCGCCAACACTAGTAACATGCCCGTGGCGGCCCGTGAGGCCTCGATTTACACGGGTATCACGCTCGCTGAGTACTTCCGTGACCAGGGCATGAACGTGTCGATGATGGCCGACTCGACCAGTCGTTGGGCCGAGGCGCTGCGTGAAATCTCTGGTCGTCTTGGTGAAATGCCTGCCGATAGTGGCTACCCGGCGTACCTGGGTGCGCGTCTTGCTGCTTTCTACGAACGTGCTGGCCGCGTCGCGTGTCTTGGTAGCCCGAAGCGTGAGGGTAGTGTCACGGTCGTCGGCGCCGTGTCGCCTCCCGGTGGCGATTTCTCGGACCCGGTCACGGCCGCGACGCTGTCGATCGTGCAGGTCTTCTGGGGTCTCGACAAGAAGCTCGCCCAGCGTAAGCACTTCCCGTCCGTCAACTGGCTCGTGTCGTACACCAAGTACATGCGTGTGCTTGAGCCGTTCTTCAACAAGATGGACCCGGAGTACTCGACGCTGCGAACAAAGTGCCAGGACATTCTTCAGAAGGAGGACAACCTGACGGAAATTGTGCAGCTTGTCGGCAAGGAATCGCTTTCGGAGGACCAGAAGGTCGTGATGGAGATGGCCAAGATCATCCGTGAGGATTTCCTGCAGCAGAACGCGTTCTCGGATTACGACTTCACGTGCCCGCTGACCAAGAGTGTGGGCATGCTCAAGACGATCATTCTGTTCCACGATCTGAGTCAGAAGGCCATTGCCGACTCGCCGCCTGACGCCAAGATCACGTGGGCGCAGATCCGGACGACGCTGAACCCGGTGATGCAGAAGATCATCCAGACCAAGTTCCAGCTGCCCAAGCAGCCGACCGAGCAGATGAAGTCGTTTTTCAACGGTCTCTGCGAGGAGATTGAGCAGGCCTTCCAGCAGCTTTCGGACTAAGTCTCGAGCCACCAAACGGAATTGCCCGTGGAAAGTCACGATATCCACATTGAGAGAAAATCACCGCCACCGATGGTAGACGTCTGCGTTGTTCCCTCTCGCAGCAAGACCCATGAAACAACCTGCCAGAAGAGTAAACAAAAAAGGACTGTATATCCGTTTGGTTCGTGACCATCCGTGGGATGAGTTGTGGGTGCTTGTGTGAAGGAAGCAACAGCCATCTTCGGGCAAGGTATTCCGCCGTCCCAGGGTCGCCGCTTTGAAATACCGTAGAAACGTATATCCACTTACAGACCAGTGTCCATGCACTGGGGGTTCGGTCTCCGATCTGCTAGAAACAGCAGGCACGAAGACCCAGATGATGCCCCCGAGAGCGACTGTAAACACGGGACCGCGAATCCCCCCAACACGATGGAGACGCGATATCCAAGTCAAACCACTGCCGACGTGGAGGACTCTGTTGGGAGTGGGTGGGGCTACTGAGACCACCTCAGTCTTCTTCCCTTCGACTGGGTGCAAGCCCCCACGAAGCGTGGCCGAAAAAACTCTGGTTCTGAAGACTTTTGAGGAGGAGGTCAAGTCGCTCCAAAAAAGCTGATTTCTTCCCGGGTAGTCGACTTCCCATTGGTTCAAATTAAGACTATATTATCTCTTCATTGGTTGAAAATAATTCTAAATTCATTCATTGGCTCAAAAACAGCACGCCAGCTGGGTTTTTTGACGAGGGGGTCCCGGAAAACGGGCCCTCCCAACTACTAAACGCCCCGCGCACATTCTCTCTCTCCTTGCGGCCGTCGTCACGATGGGGAACAAGTCGTCGTCGTCGTCGTCCCACGGGGGCTCCAACACTGTGGTCGCACCGCCGCGCCGTGCTGCCGGCAAGACCGCCAAGGAGAAGGCCGTCGAGCACGCTGCGACCGCGGCCGCGGCCAAGCTCGAGGCCAAAAAGGCCGCTCAGGGCGGTGGCGACACACTGCCGTGCGTGGTGCCCGTGGCCCTAACAAAGGAGGGGGCGTTCCTAATGCTACTCTGTGTTTGGGTTTGTGTGTGTGGATGATGCAGTGCTGCACCGGCCAAGGAGGACGTGACCCCGCCACGTACGTGGAGCGTATTCTGGATCCTGGACGATGCGACGGTCTCACCGTATTTGTGCGTTTTTTTTGGTTGGCAGCCTCGCCGACGCGTCCGTCGCCGACGGCGTCGACGAGCAGCTCGGCCGAGGATCTCATCTCCAACTGGAAGCTCTTCAACGACCTCGAGAACCGCGAAGAGGCCGACGTCGTATGTAGTAGTATATGGTGCAATTTCGCTTTGGGGCCATGGTGTACCCATGTCCCGCTGGCCCCCGAATGGCCAGAACCTGACGGACCTGTGTGTGCTGTTGGTAGCTCGAGCTGTCGCTGTTCCTGGATGCGTTGACGCAGTACATGCCCGGCGTCGACGAGTCGGCGCAGCCCCCGCGTGGCAAGTCGTTGTCGCAGGACGTGAACGACCCCGAGTTTGCCGGCGGCGCACCGCCGCCGCCGTCGCTCGCGCTGGGCAAGACCGTGTCGGAGCACGTCGTGGGCTCGATCGACATTGCCAACATGTACCTGCAGAGCCACGACCTCGGCTCGACCATTACACTCGACAGCGTCAAGGAGCTCATCGAGTCGTGCAAGCACGGGCTCAAGATCCCGCGCCACGATATCATCCGCATCGTGAACCAGGCCATCGCGCTTTTCCGCCAGGAGCCGACGATGGTCGAGATCGCCATCGCGCCAGCCAACCATATCACGGTCATCGGCGACCTCCACGGCCAGCTGGACGATTTGCTGCTCATCCTGCGTGAAAACGGGCTGCCGTCCGAGTCCAACCCGTACCTCTTCAACGGCGACTTTGTGGACCGCGGCGACCGCGGCGTCGAGATCGCGGTGATCATCTACTTGTTCAAGATCCTGTACCCCAAGCACGTGTTTGTGAACCGCGGCAACCACGAAGAGTACTCGATCACGCAGGTCTTTGGCTTCATGAAGGAGTGCGAGACCAAGTACGACCGGTTCATCTACGATTTGTTTTGCGAGAGCTTCAAGTGGCTGCCGCTCGCGACGCTGCTCGACCAGCGTGTGCTCGTGGTCCACGGCGGCGTGCCGCGCGAGCTCGTGATGCTCAAAGAGTTCAATGCGCTGCTGGACCGCACCGAGTACGATCTCACGCGCTGGCGCGACAAGCCCAAGCTCAAGACCCACAAGGAGCCGCACCGCCGCATGGAGATGATGCGCGACCTGCTCTGGAGCGACCCAAAGCCCTCCAAGGGCTGGCAAGAGAACAAGCGCGGCGCCGGTATCCTCTATGGACCGGACGTCGTCCAAAAGTTTATGACCAAGAACAAGCTCGCGCTCATCATCCGCTCCCACGAGTGTGTGCCGCGCGGCTTTGACTGGCCGTACCAGGACAAGGGCATGCTCGTAACGCTCTTTTCGGCGTCCAACTATTGCGGCAAGGCCAACAACCTCGGTTGCTTTGTACGCATCCCGGCGAGCCGGCAGGCCAAGCCGGCGTTTTTCCAGTACATGGCCAGCGCCGAGTCGCGCGACATGGCCGTGTCCAACTTGGACGCGCTCTTTTCGCTCATCGTCGAGCACGGCGACGAGTTGCGCGACGAGTTCAAGAAGCAGGACGTGCTCGCCACGGGCAAGCTCACGGTGGCCGAGTGGGGCCGCATCATGGAGGACGTGCTCGATCTGTCGCTCGACTGGCACGCGCTGCAGCCACTGCTCACGTCGCTGGACGAAGGCCACGTGCCGTACGAAGGATTCCTCGCACGGTACAACGCGCAGGGCGCGGTGCCCACGACGCCGACGACGGGCTCTGCGGCTGCCTCGAGCTCTACCACGAGCTCTGCCGAGGAAGACCCGGAGCGGCTCAAGCGTCGCCAGGCGTTCAACTCGTTGTACCGCCACCGCGCGCGGCTCGAGGCGCTGTTCCGCGTGCTGGATCGTGACGGCAACGGCACGATCACGCTCGAGGAGCTCGAGACGGGCATCAAGCTGCTGAACGAACACTTGCCCGCGGGCATGAAGGCGTTTAGCACGAACGCCATGGAGATCATGCGCATGCTCGACTTTAGCCACGACAACGAGCTCAACATCAACGAGTTCATGGAGGGCTTCCGCATCAACGCCAAGCTCACGGTCCACGCCAAGTGGAAGCGCGCGCGCAAGAAGATCAAGGCTCTGAGTGCGCTCGGCGCGTTGCGGTCGCTGAGCAGCCAGATGGACACGAGTGCCAAGCCCGAGGCCGCCGAGGCCAAGCCCGACGCCAAGGAGACCGAGGCACAGCGCAAGCTCGTGCGGATCCCGAGCGCCAAGGAGGCGCCGCTGCTCACGCGTCTCGGTAGTATCCAGCGGATCGGTCTCGCTGCGGACCTCACGGAGGACGCACTGACGGCTTCTGGCCCGAGCCACATTCTGGAAGAGGCGAGCGATCTCGAACACGATAGCGAGGACGATGAGGACGACGATGATGCCAAGGGCGTGGATGCGGTCACGACGCTCCGTTTATCGGAAGGCACCGAAAGCAGCATCACGCTAGAGAAGCAGGAGTGAACAAAGCACACGTACACTTGTGAGCTCGAGAGAGGATGAAACCATGGCAAACAAAAGAGTGTGGCAAGGGGATATAGGCAGGTGTTTCATTTATACTGGTGAGAAACAACAATCAAAGGACCGTCGGAAAACGCAATTGCGATCCCAGAATGGAATGCGCTCACAGAAACTTGGTTAGCACCCCGCATGGCCGCTTGCCTCAGCAATGTTATAACACTTTCCCCACACGACCGCACACACTGGGCTCAGAGTAGCCGACGCTAGAACGAGGTCCCCCTCCATGCTACTTTAGTATTCCTTGGTCGTGATTTCAAGAATTTCCAGCACTCATGACAGCTCCTGGCGTTGATATCCACGAACACAGCAGTCGTGACGGTAGTTTCAGTATCGCCGGAGATCGCGTGAGTCGGGATTGAGCAGGCCGCAGTGGTACGAGCTTGGTATCCAAGTGACTCTTAAAGTTCATCCACTTACTTGTTCAAACAACATGCACCACTGGTGAGTGGCACTACGTGGACGTCTTGTCAGCCGAGGACCCAGCAAATTCAAACGACGTTCAGGCCACCCAGCATGGGCGGTCCCGAGGGCCAGAAATAAAAGTCCACCGTCGCTGTCCAAACCATGGAGGTCATTGTCCTCCCCCCATCATCTTAACCGACACAGACCCCATTTGATTGCTCCGAATGGAAAACTGCTCAACGCATGTTCACTCTCTTACAACCACCATATAAAAAAAATCCCCACACACCTTCGCAACCTCCAGAGCCATCTCGTCTACTTGTGTGTGCTCCCTCGCGCAGCTCTAGCTCGCCTTTTGCGTCGGGCTCTTGTCGGCCGTCGTGGGTGTCGGAGTCGCGGACGGCTTGGAGGCGGCGGCCGGGCTGTCGGCGAGCTTGGAGATCGTCGCACCAGGTGCCGCTGTGACCACTCCGTAGCTCTTGGGGTCGCGCTGGATCGCCGACGGGTCAATGTCCGAGATGGGCTTGGCAGCCGCAGCCGATTCACCGATAGGTACGGCCGCGACGGACGGCGTCGGCGTCACGACACCGTATGCCTCCGGGTCTTTCTGGATGGCCGACGCCGAGATCTCGCTAATGGGCTTGGCCGCCGCCGCCGACTCGCCGATGGGTACGGCCTTGACAGACGGAGCCGGTGTCACCACGCCGTACGCCGTCGGGTCCTTCTGGATCGCCGACGCCGAGATCTCGGAGATGGGCTTGGCGGCCGCGGCGGATTCGCCGATGGGCACAGCGGCTACAGAGGTCGTCGGAGTCGCGACGTTTTGGGCGGCGCTGCTGTAGCCGCCCGAGACGCCGCGCGAGTCGGCTGGCAGAACGCCGGCGACGGCGTCGCTCGATGCCTCGCCGGCGATCGCCTCGAAATCGAACGATTTGGACGCGGCCGAGCCGTCCTCATTGTCTGCGTCTTTGTCCTCGTCGAGTGAGCCGTCGTCGTCGCCGTCGTCGTCGGCGTCGTGGCCGATATCGCTCGACGCGTAGTCCGGATCTTCCTCGTGGATCTCGGCGCTCTCGTCATAGTGGTCCTCGTCGTCCTCGTCGTGGTCGCTCGGTTTCTTGATATCGCGCGTGGTCGGATGCGCGGCCTCGCCGATTTCCTTCCACTCCCAGTGGCCGCTGCCGCTTCCCTCCAGCTCGTGCTTGCGGCCGTGCTGCGGTTTGAACGACGCCACGTCGCGGTCGTCGCCGTCACCTTCGTAGTGCTCCGAGCCGTGCGCGGCCGCGAGTCCGCGCAGCGCCGAGCGCGCGTGCGCCGGCTCGGCCAAGTCGCTCACGACGACCACGACCGCGGCCACCGCCACGCTACGCCACCAGTAGCTCCGCATGATGCTTTCGTGTTCTTTCACCCGCCAGCCTCTTCGAGAAATGGATCGAACTCCAACACACACACACAGACGGCAGAGTCGCAACGGGCAGGAAGGGCGATGAGCAGCCCCCGCGCCCAGTCCTTTTGGCTTCAACGCCCACGGCGCGTGGGAGCATGGCGCTGGCGCCGCCTGCCCGCGGAATGTGCGGCGATCCCATCTGGAGGTGCGAGCCCCTCACAGAAAGGGTGAGCCAGGGCCTCTGTGGATCTCCTCCAGACGGGGAGGGATCCTAGAGACCCCAGCAGCTGGTCGCTGCTTTTCCGCGTGACCAGGCCTTTGTGGGTGGGAAAAGCCAGTTCAGGTCACTGTCCAAAGAGTTCAGTCACGCGAAGGAGCTGCTGGAATAAGAGAGAAAGAAAAAACCTCAATGGAGTGACTCTATGTAGCCATGTCGTGAAGAAGTGTTGGGGAACGATGTGACCTGAGTTTCCCGTGCGCGTGCTGGATGCGAAGCGTGGGCTGTGAAGTGGAGAGGAAGGAACTGACGGAACTGGATATGTGTGATGATTGCACCTCCATACTAAAAAATCTCCGACACCAGAGTGGCCTCCGACAGTGCCTCCGACACCGTACTTAGGATTCACTTGACTGTACTACTACCCGCCGACAGAGCCGGAAAGGCAACAGCTGTGAAAACCCAAACCCTATCTTGATC
>JAADVT010000707.1:0-17140 GCA_023335895.1 Pythium rishiriense
GACCTC
Organism: Pythium rishiriense; assembly: GCA_023335895.1. Classification (NCBI taxonomy): domain Eukaryota; phylum Oomycota; class Peronosporomycetes; order Pythiales; family Pythiaceae; genus Pythium; species Pythium rishiriense. The sequence goes on from JAADVT010000707.1 coordinate 7, forward strand.
CGCCGCCATCGGGCTTGGTGGTGTCGTCGCGAGCGTGCTGGAAGTTCCGAGGGGGGGGGCACTGGCGAGGACTGACTGGGGAATGAGTGCCAGAGAAGGGGACTTGTTCACCAGCCGGCAAATTCGGAACTGGATGGTCTATGGCTGGCTCGCCAAAAACTACATTGCGCTCTTCGGGACCTGCGCATTTGGCGTCGTGGCCGCGCTGGTGTACGTCTCCATCTACTTTCGCTTCACAACGGACCGCGCGTATGCGCTCAAGTTTATCGCGATATTTGGATGTGTGATCGTGATCAACACGCTCTACGCCGTGCTGGGTGCCAACGGCCTCATGGGCCAGAGCTACGACAGCGTCCGCAACGTCGTGGGTTACATCGCGAATGTCTCGTCACTCGTCATGTACAGTTCCCCATTTGAGAAGATCCGCCTCGTGTTCTGCCACAAGTCGGCCGTGTTTATTCCGATCCAGATCGTGGTCGCCGGTACCATCAACTCGGCGTCGTGGGTCGTGTTTAGCTTGCTCGAGATCGACTGGCTCGTGTGCGCGCCCAATCTGTTTCTGCTCGTGATCGGGCTTGTGCAGATCGCTCTTTACTATGTCTTCCACCCAAGCAAGAACCCACTTCCAGGCGACGTCACCAACATGGGAGATGCCAATGTGCTGCCCGTGGCCGCCAAGGACGCCTCCGCGGCCTCTCGGTGGCCGTCGGTCGTGTTGTCACCCAAGCGGGAGGACAAAGAGCCCGGCTTTGCGGCGTTGCGGTCGCCGCTCGAGCCAATCCAGCAAGTGTGACGCTACACCAAAACTGAGTGGTAAAGGGAACCTCAACGGTCCATTGGTTTCCTCAGTCTATGCATCCAACACATTTTGATTATGGCGAGCGCGTTAGTGGTTGTTGTGTCACTGCCTTTATCAGTCAAAGGATCAATCACTCGGAGTCGTCGAGGATGTATACACGCTTGGTGGTCCACCTCCACAGTCGCAAACTTTTCTTTTCCGATCGGATACCACACCTTGTTCTTCGAGTCGCTCACTCCAATGCTAGGACGAGATTGTTTATACCAATGCGTCAGTCCGTGTCTCTGGGGACCTAGTCGCGTGGTGTAGTAGTGCGCGGCCCAACAAGACATCCACAGAGGTGGCAGCACTGGTAACTCACCCGCAAACCCCATATCAATTCATCGCTTTGGGGTAGCCTTGAGCTCGTAGACGCTGATTCCAATCTTCCCACTGTGGGTGGCAATCGTCGCTGGCGTTGACGCGACGCTCGATGGCGTGACCTGGAGAGAATTTTGGTGCAAACCAGATGAAGATCCCATTTCGAAAGACCTTTAATATGTGATATGGCTACGTCACTGGCGTAAGCTGCCCATCTCTCGTGTTCTGGCATTACGCCGACTTTGGACAGTCCAACTTGCAGTTCCGCGAGCAGCGACGCATCGTCTCCAGTGCTGCCATGGCACGCCTCGCGCCTGGCGCCAGCGCTCCCTCCAATCAGATCCCTCCTCTCCTGGCAGATTCCATGCCATCCGGCGCGAATGTACACGGTCTCCGATATCTGTATCAACATGGCGATGGATCGTCGTCTGGGCGACCGTGCGCTGGCTGGCGTGGGCAGCGGCCGGACCCATCATCTCGGCGGAAGCGACGGGTCGCCCGTGCGTGAGTGCTGGTCGCGTGCCATCGCCCCGAGTCGACGCGCTGCGCGCCACTCAAACCGCTTGTCCGGGGGACTGCGCATTGGCTGAAAACGCCCGCGGAGATGGGGCCGCCGCTTCAGGTTTTGCGACGCAGCAACCAACTGACGTGGCGACAGAAAGCCGAGAAACTCCTGCGTGGCAGTGGGGCCCTTTTCCTCCTCCTCCACTCCACAACACTACTCACACGACCCATTGGTCTCCGATGGTCGCCTTCCTGGACGTCGTGAGCGTGCTCGCGACCGTCGCGCTCGTGGTCATGCTGCTCGGGCCGGCGCCCGACGCGCTCCAGATGCTGCGCACCAAGTCCACGGGCGTCGCGCCGCTGCTGCCGCTCGTCACGCTCTTCACGAACAGTCTCATCTGGACCATCTACGGCTACCTCGACCGCGCCATCTTCCCCGTCGCGGTCTGCAACTTCACGGGTGTCGTGCTCGCGGCGGTCTACACCGCCATCTTCTACCGGTTCACGGCCGACAAGCGCTACGCACACAAAGTGCTCGGCGGCTTTGGCGCGATCTGTGTCGTGGCGTGTGCGTACGCGTTCGCCGGCGGCTTTGGCGCCACGGGCCAGTCCCGCGCGAGCGTCAAGAACGTCTTTGGCTACGTCGGCGTCGTCTCGGTGCTCGTGTTCTTTGGCTCGACGTTTGAGAACATTGCGCAGGTGCTCAAGTTCCGCTCGGGCGTGTTCATCCCGATCGTGCTCATCGTCGCTGGCGCCATCAACTCGGCGCTGTGGGTCCTGTACGCGCTGCTGGACAGCGACTGGTTCATCTTCGTGCCCAACGCCGGTGCGTTCGCGATCGCCTGCGTCCAGATCGTGCTCTACTTTACGTTCCACCCGGCCACGCACCCGTACGACCCGACCGCCGTGGAGGATCCCGCCAAGGACCTTGAGGCCTCGCGCTCGGCGGTCGCGGCCGGTGGAGCTGTCACGTCGCCCAGCTTTGTCTCGCTCCAGTCGCCCCGTGCGACGCGCGTCTGAGAGAGGCGAGGGGCGTCGCCATGTTCCGTACCATACTCCACACTAAATACACACTGCGTCCTTCGTATCCGATCTCGCCGGCCGAAGCACCACCTCAACGAGGGAAACCGGTGGGCAGCGAACGAGGATGGGCGGTCGAGACGCCGAGACGCGTCGTCTCGCTGGCGCTGGAAGGCCACTCTCTCGACGACCACCCGTCGTTCTCCACGGATCCGCCCATCTCGAGGGCCATGAGTTTTCGCCGCTTGCTCGTTGTAAACGGAGATGACTGTGGCAACGAGGCGGAGAGAGTCGCTCCGACTGGTTTTTCGAACGTGGCGTGCATAATCCTGCATGCTCGCAACCCACGAATACGCCCGTGGCGCCCTCACGAGGATGGGGCGGGGGAGGCTCCCAGCGCTTTGCTGCAAGGCTTTGCTGGATCCAGCGGATGGGCAGTCCCACGGACCGAGTGTACATACGATCGGTCGTGGCAGCTAAGGCGTCCCTCCTGACGGTCTCATCTTGGATGAGTGAGTGGGCGGAAATCTCCCTCACTGGCTGGGGACGTCAGTGGGAGGGGAGCGGTCGTCTCCTCCTTGAAAGACAGCCCACAATCCAATCGTCCACACGACCCTCGCTGTCACAAGAGCCATGACGCTGGCCGTGCAGATCGTGAGCGCTATCGCCACCTGTACGGGCGTGCTGCTCCAGCTCGGGCCGGCGCCCGACGCGCGTCGCATGCTCCGGGAAAAGTCCACGGGCGTCACGCCGCTCGTGCCGCTTGTCGCCATGTTCGCAGTCGGCTGGGTGTGGTGCGTCCGCCGGTTCCTGGATCTTTTCGCGTCCCACCCCACGGTCTCACCTACACACTCGATCTGCTCCGTTATTATAGGACCACGTACGGGCTGCTGAACCACGACATCTTCCCGCTCGCGGTCACCAACGCGCTGGGCGTGGTGTTCACGTCCTTTTACATCGCCGTCTACTACCGGTTCACGCTCGACCGACCCTACGCCCACAAAGTGCTGGCCAGCTTCGCGCTCGCACTCGTCGTGCTCACGGTGTACGCCGCGCTGGGCTACTACGGCCACACGGGCCAGTCGCGCGCGGCCGTCAAGGACGTCATGGGCTACATTGGCAACGTCGTGGTCTTCGTGTTTTACGTCGCGCCGTTCGAAAAGGTCGTCCAGGTGTTTCGCCACCGCTCGGGCGTGTTCATCCCGATCAACATTGTCGTCGCCAATGTGTTCAACTGTGCTGCGTGGCTCACCTACAGTCTGCTCGTGACCGACTACCTCATCATGGTGCCCAACGGCAGCGCCATCCTGATCAGCGGCTTCCAGATCGCCGTGTACCTGTACTTCCACCCGAGCACCCACCCGCTCGTGGGCGTGCCGACGCTCCAGGCCACACCAGACCTCGAGGCCGACGCTGCCATCAAGCCGTACGCGGTGGTCAAGTCCCCCGTGGAGACCCCCGCGCACCCGTAGACCGAGTGGTCTCAACTCCTTTTAATCTGAGTGACATAGATGAGCTTTCTTGGAAAAATATCCGGTGGTCGCGTAAACTCAAGCAGTCCGAAGCACGGTCGGTTGATCGTGGTCTCGAGATAGACGAGTCCAAATGGCCTGCCTCCCCACGCTCGACTGAGTCGTGGTATGGTAATCACAGGAAAACAAAGCTTCAACGTGGCTCGCATAATCGCCTGCCCACACACCACACAGGAATACGCCACACGAAAATGGCGTAGATGAGAGATGGCCCAATATTAAAGTATGGGCGGGCTTTCCCCCGCGCTGGACTCGACTACGTAGGCGTGAGGAGTGCGGACTCCAGAACAGCGGCCTAGAGGGGTGAGGGCCTCGTCGAGCTGAGCCCATCCCTCCACATCGACCGCTTCTCCAATCCCCCAGGACTGAGTGGTCGCGGCTTATCCGTCTGTCTCGCCATACCTCAACTCCCACCAGACTTGGCACGTCGCCTCCTCCTCGCCATGACGCTGCTGGTCGACATCGTGAGTGGCGTGGCGACCTGCACGGGCTTTCTGCTGCTGCTCGGGCCGGCGCCGGACGCGCGAAACATGCTCCGCGAGCGCTCGACGGGCGTCACGCCACTCATGCCCCTGGCTGCCATGTTCTCCTGTGGCTGGATCTGGTGCGTCGGGGTCGTCGGCTCGTCCTCCTCCAATGACTGTCGTGCCTAACGTAGGGAATCAAAAATGCACTAGGTCCATTTACGGGCTGCTGGCTAGCGATATCTTCCCGCTCATGGTCACCAACGCCATGATCGTGGTCGCCACGGCCTGCTACCTCACGATCTACTACCGGTTCACCCTCGCGAGGCCGTACGCGCACAAAGTGCTCGCGGGCTTTGGGCTCGTGGTCGCGTGCGTGGTCGGCTACGCCGTGCTGGGCTACAGCGGCCACACGGGCCAGTCGCGCGAGGCCGTCAAGGACGTCATGGGCTACATCGGCAACGTCGCGGTCTTTGTGTTTTTCGCGGCGCCGTTTGAGAACGTCGCCAAAGTGTTTCGCCACCGCTCGGGCGTGTTCATCCCGATCAACATTGTCGTCGCCAACCTCCTCAACGGCTCGGCGTGGCTCACGTACAGCCTGCTCGTGGCCGACTACCTCATCATGGTGCCCAACATCGGCGCGATCGCCATCAGTAGTATGCAGATCGCTCTCTACGTCTACTTCCACCCGCGCTCGCACCCGCCACAGGACCTTCCCAGGCCGCTGCCATCGCCAGACCTCGAGGCCTCACGGGCCGACCCAAACGCCGTCGTGCTCAAGACGTACGCGGTGCTCAAGTCCCCCCAGGACGGCTCTACGCGTGTGTAGACGGACTTCGTCGTTCTTATAAAAACACCGCCAGAATGGAGAACGGACGGATCATGTGATGAACGCTGAGAATCGGGCCGTGTGCTTGCTCGTGTTCTGCCTCTCTCTCTGTCTCTTTCGAACTTCAACCAATGGCATAATCTCGAGCAACTCGACACGATCCGTATACGCCTCTTAGAAAATCGATCCTTCGCTCACAGATCCAGCACGCTCTGCACACTTGGCGCCCGCTGACTGGCTGGCTTTGACGTGCTACAGATCTTTCCTACGGGTACTGTGATAGAATACATTTATATCCAGCATCCCGAGTTTGTCTTCCTTTGCCATTCCCCCTTTGTTGAGCTCGTCCCCATGGTGCAGTTGGTGGACGTCGTGAGCGTGATCTCGGTCATCACGGGCTTCATCCAGCTGCTCGGGCCGGCGCCCGACACGCGCCGGATCCTCCAGCAGCGCTCGACCGGCGTCACGCCACTCGTGCCACTCGCAGCCATGTTTGGCTGTGGCTGGATCTGGTTGGTACTCTTGATTTACTGCCTCAACGCTATTCAGTTTGGTTCTCACGCGTGCTGTTCTGCCAGGGCCACCTATGGTATCCTCAACAGCGACATCTTCCCGCTCGCAGTCAACAGCGGCCTCAACGTGTTGGTTGCCACGTTCTACATCTCGGTTTACTACCGCTTCACGCCCGACAGACCATACGCGCACAAAGTGCTGGCCGGCTTTGTACTCGCGGTCGCCGCTGTCACGGCCTACGCCGCGCTGGGGTACTATGGCCACACGGGCCAGTCGCGCGAGGCCGTGAAGGACGTCATGGGGTATATCGGGAACGTTGTCATCTTCGTGCTTTTTGCTGCTCCCTTCGAGAACGTCGCCCAGGTCTTCCGCTTCCGCTCGGGCGCTTTCATCCCCATCAACATTGTCGCCGTGAACCTGCTCAACGCCTCGGCGTGGCTCACGTACAGTCTGCTCGTGACCGACTGGCTCATTTTCGTGCCCAACGCCGGCGCGCTCATCATCTGCAGTATCCAGATCGCTGTGTACGTGTATTTCCACCCACGCACCCACCCATTGCCCGACGGCGTCCAGGTCCAAGCCGAGGAAGATGGAGGTGTGGATTCAAGCGTCCAGATCGTCGTGTCGCCTATAGTAGGTGCCTCGGTGACTCCGGACACGTGCTACGGTCCCGCCAAGCTATAGTGTCGTTTACTTTGACAGATGATCTGCTAATTTGAATTAGAATAGGGCACCTCGGGCCCTCTCTTCTGCGCTTACCTGTACGTCTAGGCTTCGCCATGCAGCTTCAGGACACGAAAGGGATTTGTGCAGTTTCTGGACGTCGTAAGCGCGGTCGCTGTCATCACGGGCATCATCCAGTTGCTCGGTCCAGTGTTTCAGCTTTGGACGCTCGCATCACGCTCCCGCCGGGATCCTCAGGCGTCGCCATGAGCGGCTCGTCGCGATGTTCCAGCTCGGTTGAGTTTAATATGAATACGTTGATCTCGCTACCGACGAAACGTCAGCGAAGGTCACACGTGTGGTTGATCTCCGCCACTTTCTACATTGCAGTCGACTGCCGCTTCACACGTACGCCGACGGTGACGAGATTTTCGCTGCGTGTAGCCTATCGGTCGTTGCCCCACACGACCCACGCCTCGCTGGGCTACTTCGGCCACACGGGCCAGTCGCGAGAGGCCATCACGAACGCCATGGCATCGCCATCGTGTTCGTCGCTCTTTGAACACGTGGCATGGTCGGAAACAACATAACTGCCAGCGTGGTCTCCGTGCCATGCAATTGCCAGGGGTCGGGGGCGTTTCTTTCGCGCCCTTTCCAGCGCCATCTCGCCGGACGAGGGGGTGGTGCTTCGGTGGGAAAGTGCTGCACAAAAACTCAGGTGGTATTTTCTATGCACGATCAGACAAGCGTACCCCCGAAAACTGGTGGAAAGACCATCACTCCACAAATCGTAACCGTGGGCTTTTCTTCCATGGGCTGTCGTGTGACCCACTGGCGTCAGATGTTTGGATGGCACGGCGCAGCCAATCAGCGCACTCCATCATGACCGCGTCTAATCAGCCGATGAGACGGCAGACGAAAAAGGGGCTAGGGGAGGCTCGTTAGACCTTCAATGTCATCCCTCCCGCCACTGGCCCATCCACATCCAAAGATCCAACTCAAAAAAAGCCAACTCATGTTCCAACAACCGAACGTGTTGGAAGGCATGGCAGTGCTGAAGGCAGTATGAGGTGGGGACCACCACAACGCCGCGCGCAACATAATGGCAGTATGTGTGTGTTAATATGTGTGTCGTTCGTGCCACCGAGTCGGACGTGTCGGCGGGTCACGAGGCGTCAACTTAATGGCAGTGCCGTCATATCCACCTACATGTGAAGGCACGCCATCTCGTCTTCTTCTGCTTCGGGACGCCATGCCAAGTCGCATTTTTTTTTAATCGCAAGGAGTCTGAGACGCGACAGTGGCGTAGAGGGCTCATTCATGTCCATACTACATCTTACTGATTGGCATTACAATAGAAAGAAAGAAAAAAAGAATCACTCGAGGCCATCCCTCCTACGGTGGCGTGGGCGTTGTGGAGGCCGTGGGCGCGGAGCCAGCCGTAGCAGTCGCGGTGGACGGTTTCTTGAGCGACTCGGCGAGCAGCATGTTCTCAATGACTTGGTGCGAGGCCGCGATACTGGCGGCCGTGCCGCTGAGCACGAACTCGGTGAGCTCGCCGATGATCTCGTCGCCCTCGCCCAGGGGGCTCCCGCTGCTGAACTCGGGCGTGATCACGTAGCACGTCTTGAGCACGCTGTGGTCCGACGGGTCGAACGTCGTGGGCTTCTTGAGCAGCATGTAACCGCTCTCGCGGAAGTAGTAGCCGGCAAACGGCTTGTCGCCAAACTCGATCGGGTCAATGATCGACGTCCAGACGATCACCACGCGGTCCTCCTCGACGTACCGCCGCAGCACCTGCTTGAGCCGGAAGAGCGCCTTGGTGTTGTTGGCGTGGAGCTCGAGACCAATGTTTTCGACAATCGTGTCTTCCGTGACTTTCATGTTCTGGAGACGCACACACCACACACCATCAGTGTCTCGTGGCTCGCTCGATGCGCCATCAGCGCGCTCCGCGCCGGCCGACGTACCTCTCGCGAGCGCTCATAGTACTGGCGGAACGGCAGATGATTAATGTTGTGCGCAAAGTACTGCCACGCGGCCTTGCCGGCCGTGTGGACCGAGAACGGCAGCACGTTGTTGGCAAACACTTCGAGGTACATGCCGTTCTCGCCGTCGCGCATGCGCGCGTCGCGGAACGACTCCTCGAGCGCGCCGATGCCGAGCCCCTCAAAGAGCCGCTCGACTTCGACGTAGCAGCCTTCGACGCGCAGCAGCAGCTCCTCGAAGATGGCCTGGTCCGACACTTCGGCCGAGTTGGCGAACACGCGCTTGCGCTTGCCCAGTCCGCTGGCCTCGAGTCCCTGATGGGTGGAAAGCAACACAACAACGTTAGTGAGCATCGGGCCTACGCGGGCAAAGCCCAGCAACGCGACAAGTACCCGGAGCGTGGATCGCTTGTTGAGGATCGTCTCGAGCGACTTGGCGATCTTGATCTGGGTCTCGAGCACGACCTTGAGCTGGTCGTTCTCGCGCTCGGCGCGCCGCCGCTCCTCGAGCTGGTGGCTCGCGATCTCTTCCCAGACACACTTGCGCTGGATCTGGTGGGGCGCCGCCGACCCTGGCTCGCGGGCCGTGGGCGTCGACGCGCCACGCGCGCGTTTCTCCTGGATGCGGCTCAGGTCGTTCTCCATTTCCACGACTTTCCGTCGCAGGTAGATCAGCTCCTGGCGGCGCTCCTCACGGGCCTTGTTCGAGTTGTACGTCGGCGGGCGCTTGGGCTTTTTGGTGGGCTTCTTGGGCACGAGCTGCGACGAGCTGCTGGACGACGACGTCGTCAGCGAGCCACTGGACGCCGAGTGGCTCGAGCCGGCGGGCGAGCCACCCGATGCTGGCAGCGCCACGGGCACGTCCGACGGCGAAAAGGTCTGGGCCGTGATCGGCAGGTGGACCGTCGAAAAGACCGGACGGTCGAGCTCAACGCCAAGCGGAAAGTAGTCGACCGCGAGCGGCGCGATGCGCAGCGGCGAGCCGTGGAGTGGCGCTGGCACGGCCACGGGCGCTGGCACGGGCGTGGGCGCCGGGAAGAGCGTTGCGAAGAGCGCGTGTTCGTCCAGTAGGTGGGACGTGAGGTCCGCGTGGCCGGAGGACGACGACGACGACGGCGCGAGCGCGAGCGCCGCGAGGGGGTCGCTCACGGCCGACGGCGACACGAGCGGGTCCACGTACTCGTCGAGAAAGAGCATGGCGGCGTCGAAGCCCGAGGCGTCGACGTCCTCAAGGAGCTCGACCATGGCACGAGAGAGAGGTTACGGTCAGGAGGGTACGCTTTGCCACGCCGACGGCAGTTTTTGTTGGTGGTGGCACAGAATGGAAGCGGATGGCACTCGGCTCCTCGTGTTGGAAGAATCGCGAATGGCGCCCCGCGCGTCGACGAGTGGGTCCCAACAAACGGCGCAGAGACCGGGGGCGGGGCGAGATGCCTCCCGCGGCCGACCAACAAACGACCTTGAGGTTACGCTCGTTCGCGAACGATGGGAGGGCTAAAACGTAACCCAGGGAGAAAACAGACTTGGGTCATCCCTCCCGCTGGTCAGTCGGCCAAGAGGGATACGGTTTGGCAACAAATGGTTACAAACAGAGTGATGGTCGGATGGCCGCACCAAGGGGTCGGGGAAGCGTAATGGGGGGCGACACACCAACTCAGGGGGAGAGATGATGGTTTTGCTGGCAGACGACATCACCGGAGTACGTGGCCGCGTGGATTCGGTGGCAGTGCCATGGCAGCCCCGCGGTGGTACCACGCGTCGTAGACTGGACTTTGGTACCCTCGCTGGCTTTACTGTAGTTCACGCGAATGCGCAATGGCAAAGTGCCATGGCACCACATCCTCGTCAGTGAGACCATCAGCGCCCTCGCGTTGAGTGAGTGGGGCTGGCTGGCTCGTGTCGCAGGTGGCACTGGTGTGGGCACTTCCCTGTCCGCTTCCTCTCCCTCCACGTGTGTCGTGACGCCACCACGGACGGGTGAGATCCCCACACACACATGGCTACATGAAGCCTGAAGCCATTTCACCCCAAGCCCAAGATCGGAACGAAGCAGCCACTTAGAAGGTGTTGTGTATTCGCACTGCTACAGTGGACGACGGACGCCACGATCCACTTGGCTACTACTGCTACAGACTACACACGACGACGCCGACGCGGTGGAGTGAGAGAGAGGTGTCGTGGTGGCCACGCATTCTCAAAGCCAACCGCTCGGGTCGCCAAATCCGGAGGCGCTTACTGGGTCTTCTTCTTGTCGCCCGACTTGCGCGGCTTGGTGCAGTACGAGCGCACAAAGAAGTTCATGAAGAGCCAGAAGAGCGACTGGATGTACACGAGGTACATGACCGGGATCTTGGGCGGCATGCCGGGGCACTCGCGCGAGACCATGAAGTAGCCCTGGAGGTTCATGGTGAGGAACTGGATCATCTGCATGGCCGTGAGGTACTTCTTCCACCAGATGTCGCGCGTGTGGGCGCTCACGAAGTAGTACATGTACATGATCGTGTGGATGAAGCCGTTGAGGATGATCGTCGCGTAGATGTCACCGTCGTAGGCGCAACGGAAGTTCATGTAGTAGATCTGCCACGGCCACAGTTAGCACACACACCCTTACTCCAGTCCAACGAGACAGGGCCACTACGTACGAAAAAGATGGTGAGGTGGTGGTACACGTGGAGGAACGAGAGCTGGTTCCACTTCTTGCCGACGATGATGAAGAACGTGTCGGCAAAGTCGAGCACCTTGGAGAGGAAGAAGAGGTACAGCACGTTGCCCATGACGGGCTTGTCGACGTTGTACGGGTTGCACGGCGTGGCCGAGTAGCCGTTGCGGTAGGCCTGCATGCCGGCCTCGACGCACATGTAGGCGCAGACCACGACCTGGAGCGGGTTGTAGATGAACTGGAGCGCGCTGGTCTTGATGGCCGGCACGCCCGACCTCATGATGAGCGTGCCGAAGACCACGAACGCGAGGTAGCCCACGCAGATGGCGAACACGGTCGCGAAGTCCGCGAGCGGGTAGTCGGCCATGGGCGAGCGCTTGTACTGGCCCGAGGGGTCGACAAAGTCGAGGAACTGGGTCTCCGTGGCATCGGCCCACTGCTTGTAGCTGGCCCAGAGCTCGGTCGCCATGGTGCTGGAGAGGAGGAGGTTAAGGGGGGAGGGGAGGGGAGGGATCGGCGTGTGCGGCGCGCGGCGGATTGCGATCTATGGAGGAGCCCCACAGAGGAGGAGGAGGGAACGGTTTGAATGGCCCGGGAATCTGTGGCTCTCCGGTCGAACACGATCTCAATAGAGCGCCGTCGAAAATCATTCGAATTGACACGGTACTGTTTCGAGGATGTTACAAGACGCTTGTGGCCACCGAATGACCCGTTTTGATTGGTGGAAAATTGGAAACGTGTCAATGCCATGACACGCTGCTGCCACAAGTGGGTGAAGTGATGACATCACAGACGAACACGTGTCCGTTTCAAGAGGGAGGATACAGTTCAATATCATCTCACTAGTGAAGACTAAACTTACTAAACCGAGGTACAGGCATTGTTTAGGTGATGTTCCCTACTGCCGCTGGGTCAACATCACGTGCGAGCCCAACCTGGTGCGTGACTCGTGCGTGCGAGCGCCAAGCGCCACGGCGACCGGCAGGTGCCATGCCCATCCGAGGATTGCCATGCACCGTGGCAAAGAGTGCCTTGCGCCATTGTGGTGACGTGGATCCCGACAGGCCATGGCGGGTCAAGCGGCTTCAACATGGGTCAAGTGAGACCGTCACCCAGGGTCATCACGCGACGCGTGAGCCGCTGGCCATCCACCACCGAAACGCCGCGGACAGGTACAACTCTGTCGATGGCAGGTATGGCACCGTGGTGTGGCACTGCCGTCGCGTCCAGGGCAAGACTGTGCCGCATCAAGCTCAATGCAGGTCGGCCTCATCCTGGGAGCGGTCGATGTGCGTTGTTCAGTTGGAAGGACCACCGTGGCTGCCACGGAGGTATTTCCGAAGACGCCCGGTCGTTTGGGCATCCTCGGCGTTGATATCCACGCCAACACACCACGGCGTTGGTCTCGCGTCCCTACGTGATGTCGGCATGAGACGTGTCGTGCGCGTCTAGTCTTGACAAGAGTCAATACGTGCCAGAGTCCATCGTCTCCAACGAGAAGGCACTGTTTAGGTCGCAGTGTGGGGATGTTGAAGTTGGAGGAGTGGCGCCTATCTAGAAGAGCGCCCGAACGCGAAGTGGAGAGCGAATCAGCGTTGACGACCAGAGTGGCTCGACGTTTCATGGGACCTCCTTTGTCGTCAAAATAGGACGCTCCGTGGCTCCTGACGCACGGATCTCGATGTCCGAGGGGCTGATACGATACACGCAGGCTCTTGTCACACGCCGCTAGTACGAGCTGAGGCTTCGACGTGCCGGGCGATCACGGCCCCCCTAAGCAGTCGTCGAGGGTTGGAGAGGACGCTGCAATTCGTGAAACCTTAGTCGGTCTTGATGATGACAGCATGGCGCCCGCGTATTGATGCTCAGGAAGGGCGATATTCCTGGACGCCTGTCACCAGTCTCAGTCGGGGCATTCGCAAGCTCCTTTCAGGTGACGGTGACCATACACAGGACTCTACGCAACAAAACCAACACAAGTGATACTAGAACAATGGGAGTTCTGAAGAGTACAGCTTCTATTTCCTTCGCATACTATTTCGTTTGAGTAGGTCTGTAGCGCAGCGGCGTCGTTCGTCCGTAGATCCCAAGTGCGTTGAACGCCCAAGCGAGCGCTCCGAACACCGATCACCACCGCGCTGAAGGTTTCCTCTGGGCAACTAGAGAAGAAGAAATGTGATTGAAGGCAAGACACAGTCTTCTGAAGAATTGTTGCCGACACGCAGATCCATACATACACACAGCTTCGCGGAGATTGTGTCAGGGTTAAAAAGCTCATAGAGATCTTTCAACACGTAAACTTTCAGAGTTGGATTGTCTTTGAAATCATCATTACAATCCCCCGCGGGTGAACACACACACTGAGTAGTCGAGAAAAGAGAGTCAGAGCAAGGATGAACTTGGATGATGTTCTCTACACATGAATTGGCTTGAGAGGCCCATTCAGAAAGATTCCCACTTCATTCCATTCATCACTCTCTCTTGGTTTCCACACACACACACACACAAACATAAACACTCGTCCATGAGGAATCAGATAGGAGCGAAAGACTTTGATGGTATCGTATCAACATCGGTTGGCCCCGTATCAGTTGAACTATGCAATTGTTGTATCATCACCTCCTCATCGCACAGCAACACACAACACTCGAAGTTTCTCAAGCTCAGTTGGAAGGCAGCAGAAAGTGGTTCTGTTTTCACGGAGACGGAAGCCTCTCAAACAAAAGACACAAGTCCCTTTCTTTCATCAACGCTTTCGACATACAGAAATGGATCCGCGTGGGGGGGATTCAGGCAGTATGAATACAAAGCAGTCCACACGAGCAAAGAGCTTCTCGGAAGGTGTCCTAAGTTGTCTTTGTCATCAGGATCCCCCACATGCATATCCACACACATACCCATACAGTCATACCTATATACACGTACTGGTCGTATCGATCAAACCATCACCAACGCCCTGGCAAGAACGTCGGGTCTTTCGGTTGTAATCAGCGTCGATCTTCTGGGGAAAGAAGTTGTTCCTATCATCTCGATACGGTCGAATAGAATAGAGAGCACGCAGTCGGGGGAAGGCACATGCTGGCACGCCGTGGCACACGGTGGCATCTCCAAACGTTGGAAGTTGGCGGCCGGTTCGGAAGTGAGCACTCCCCAGTTGTTGGTTTGTTGGTTTTCCGTTGGTTTTTGTGGGGGGAACCAACAGTCGCGTGCAAGCCCACGGCGGCCAGTGGTTTGGTGGTTTGTCCGGATCGAGCTTTCTGGAACAGGTGGTTATTCTGTCCGGGACAGTACATAAAATCTGTGACGTGCGCACGGGTCGTTACTCACGCGGTCTCTGTGACGGGTTTGTGCAATCAGAGAGCGGGGGGTCGAAACCCGACCCGTCAAGACCACCACCACCCCGACTTTGGCTGTGGATCCAATCTAACCGACTCACAAACCCGACCCGGCAGGCAGTTAGGCCTCGCGGATAGATACCTTTGTGGGAGGATTCCTTAGACTGACTTCCCGACAGGCAAATGGGGCCCACGCTGCTCCGCCGCAGCGGCGCCGCCGCGCTCCTCTGGGCGGTGGCCGCGGTCGTGGAGGCGTCCTCCGCTCCGCTCCCCTCCTCCTCCTCCTCGGCGCCCGACAGCGACTTCGACGCGCTCTCGCCGCTCCACCGCGTGGCCATGGTCGCGACCATCGTCCTGTTCCTGCTGCTCAGCGTGCTCTCGGGTCGTGAGCTGTGGCTGCTCCGCCGTTCGTCCGCCGCGTCGTCGTCCCCTCCGCCGTCGGCCTCCTCGACCGCCAAGCTCCACCACGCGACGCCCAAGCACCAGTCGTCTCCGCCGTCCTCGGGCGACGTGTCCACGGGCGCCGAGATGCGCGAGCGGCTCTTCGTGCTGCTCTTCGCGGCCGCGACGGTCCGCGTGGCCGCGCTCGTCGTCGAGCTCGCGACGCTCCGCGCCATGGCCACGGCGCCCGCGCGCTCGCTCTACGCGCGCCTCCTCAGCCTCTTTTTGTGGCTCCCGGCGCTGCTCTTCGTGTCCATGTACGGCCTCGTGCTGCTCTTCTGGGCGCAGCTCTGCTACGCGTGCTGGGGCAAGTCCCACCCGTGGCCGCGCCGCGTCTTCTTCGCCGCCAACGTGCTGCTCTACGGCGCGGTCGCCGCGCTGCTGCTCGCGACCTCGACCTCGGGCGCGTTCTGGCGCGGCTGCGACCTGCTGCTCGGCGCCGTCTACCTCGGGGGCTTTGCCGCCTTGCTCTACTACAGCGCGCGGCTCATCCAGTTTTTCCGCAAGCAAGGCCCCGACGAAGACTTTTTCTTTGACCTGCCGGCCGCCGGCCAGCGGCCGCGCGCGTCGCCGCGCCAGATCGTGCTGCGCCGCATCTCGGCCGTGTGCGCGCTGCTCAGCGTGCTGTTCGTGGCCAAGGCCGCGTACCTCATCGGGCTCGGCGCCGGACTCGTGCCCTCGGAGCAGACCCAGTACCGCAGCCCCGTGGGCATCCACCACGTCGCGTTCGAGTTCGCCATGCACTTTGGCACCGAGTTTGTGCCGTGCTCGCTGCTGCTCTTCTTCACGCGCAAGCAGCCCGGCGCGGCGGCCGCCACGGCGCTCGACGCCGCCGCGGGGGGCGTCGGCGGGGGCAACACGACGCCCGGGCTGCTGCTGCCGTCCCACTTGAGCGGACTCACGCCCTCGGGGGCGCCCCATTACGGGCTCCGGGGCCGCAACAACAGCGCCTTCAACGACGACAACCACAGCGTCGGCTCGGGCTCGCTCACGGGCTACCAGTTCCAGGTACGTCTGGCGTGGACTCTCTCTTGCGATCGTCGTTCTGACCTGTATGTACACTGTGGATTCCGTGTCACGTTAGGCGGTGCAGCGCTCTTATGGCTCGACACTGACGACGGCCCTGCGGTCCACACCAGGGGCCAACAGTGGCACCAACACGTACCAGTCCATGGAGAGCAACGGCCACGCAGCCACCGCGAGTTCCAACACGGCAGCGCACACGCCGTCGTATGTCTAATATATAAACGTGATACGTACACACATGGTCTGTTCACCCATCCTCCCGAACCTCTATTGCAACACGACGCACTGCGCAACCTTGTCTATCGGTCGCCGCTTTCTGTCTTTCTTCCTTCTCATCTCGTTGAGCACCTACTTGAACGTCTCGCCGAGCGCATGGTCTACTTCTTCAAGTGTATATGTGTGGTTCGGGTCGACGTCACCGGAGGGGCCACCAAGAATTTCATCAATCTCCTGGGCCACGTCCGAGACCGAGATATTTTCGAAGTCGCCAAAATCCGAGTCGAGAAGGCTTTTTCTTGACTTCGCGCTGGAACCGCTGCCTGTTCGAGTTTGTTGCAGAGCCTTATCGTAATCGAAATCCTCTCCGTCATCGAGGGGTCGACTGTCCAAAGGCGGGGGTGGAGCTGAATCCAACATCTTGTCAAAGTCATCGTCCCCAATGGAGTCCTCAACAACAACTTGCTCGCCATTCAACGTCACAACAAAGGAGCTGCTTCGTTTCACATTGCGAGCATCACCAACCTCAACAACCTTGTGGTCCGATACACGCTCGGACCCTGCGGGCCCCCCAACAACTTCGGTCACACGTACTGGAGGGGATTCCGTCAACTCGCCGCGAATAATACTCACACCAAGTGCTGAATGGGCATTCCCAACAGAACCTCCTGCACCGCCGACCTCGAACGACGCGCTGCGAGAGCCGCTTCCACTCGACACCGCCGCAACACCACTGTCGCTCGACGGAGCCACAGCCTCCAACGAACCGAAACCGCTCGATGACA